>OX940951.1:56197581-56408396 GCA_954870475.1 Euphrasia confusa | reverse complement strand
TAAGGTGCTCGTACTCGGATCATTTATGATAACGAGTCGCTCGAGCTTGACTCGAGCAGCTCATGATCCGTTCATCTTGTTTGCAGCCCTAATGTTCATGATGGAGTTTTGATGTAATATGAAACTCTATCAGGTACATGGAACTCTATAATTATTACACTTTGTCACTTTGTAATTAAATATCTTCCATATTTATGAACGCCTAAACCCATTAGTCTAAATAAGTTTTACTCTTAAACATTGCACAATTTTCAATTGGAGAGATGCAATATTGTGGATAGTTGGGATGAAAAACTCGATTCATGTATAATTTAACTCTACTGCTACATTTTCCTCTGTACTACTTGTATGGAACTATGTTTTTTTTCAGTGTCCATTATTTTGATGTTGATGAAAATGGCGCACGGCACATGGCATTATGTCGCGTTATACTGGGGAATATGGAGCTTGTTCGTTGTAGCTCAAACCAATTTCTTCCAAGTTATGAGGACTTTGATAGCGGTGTTGACAGACTTCAAAATCCATCTGTTTATGTAGTATGGAACATGAATATGAACTCTCACATATACCCGGAATGCGTTGTTAGTTTCGGGTTGACTTCTGATGTTGAAGGTAATAGTGTAGCCTCACATTTACTTATCTTTTTTATGTTATATGCAGAGATTTTTTTGTAGCAAGCAACTAGCATGTGATAGCTTCTCAAAGATTCTAATTTTACTAATGACCCGTCTTCTCTCAAATTCTTAGTATTCAATCAGTTGGCTGATAAATACCATGGTATATAACTATATATTGAGTTGACACGATGCTAGTATTCAATAGCTATTTATTGTTCATAGAAGTTTCACTTTTTTAAGGCAAATATTTCAAGTTGATTTAGGGAAAGAAAACTGTGATGTTGGGTATTGGTTTGTTTTTTAACTGGTTTCATCTTTCCCTTCTCTGCTCCTTCCCAAGCGAATCCCGTGGTCCGCCGCCGAAAACACCCCATGTATTTTGTGTGTGCGATATTATAAGAAGCTTAATCTCCTAACCAATTAGATCTTACTCGTAATTTTTCGTACTACAAAACTATTCCCCTATTAGTTGGCTTGTTTCCCGCATAAGCTATTTAGCAGTTGAGCTCTTGTTTGTTCAATGTTTCTACAGATTCTGTGGATGTAAAACAAAACAGTGTTTGTACTCGCCAGTTCAGTAGTTATGAAGGACCTCAGAACCAGGTATGGTCTTCTTTACAGCATTGGTTGTTTTGGTGATCAATGCTCATCATACGAGTTAATTGCTGTTTGCGTTTCATTTTTTTGCTGATTTAAATTTGTGCTGTTTTTTATTACTTTTCCATTGAGAATCATGATCACCAAGGACAATGAATAATAACCCTTTGTTATATAGTATATATATATAGTGCTAGTTTAGTTTGTCTTGCTGCTAGAAGAGATTCATTTTGCTTTGCGTTGGATATGTTAATTGTAGGTTGACCTGATTTTCGTCTGTGGAACTAGAGGTTAGACTTTAGAGTTCTCATTGTTATGTGTTGCTATTTATGGGTTAGTATGGAGTTAGAGGTTACGCTAAAAGATATTATTTCTGAATCGGAAAATTTGTGTTACACTTTTTTTTGGATAATAAAGTCGGGTTATATATTTGTCTTCTTCGTGCTAGAGGGTCCTAGTTGGTGAAAGTGTAAAAGCAGGAGGAGGGGGTGCTATTCCTCCCAAGATCCCTTCAATGCCGTTTCCGTTGCTTTTTGCTGCTATAGCAGACAAATTGAATTGTGAGAGCATGGAACTTCTCAGAGTCGACTATGCACTGTTCAAGGTATGCGTATGGAGGTGACAGTTAAACAACTATTTTGAAAGGGTGTTTCTGTCTATTCACTTATATTTTTGTTTGCTGTGTTTGGCAGAATAAGAAGATTAGCCGGGATGCATTTGTGAAGAAATTGAGGCTGATCGTCGGGGATGGTTTACTCAAGTCATCTATAACCAGTCTCCAGTCCAAGGTGTGGCCTGTAAGTTTCTTATACATCTGTAATTTTCCGCTTGTACCAATTACCATACTGTATAAAGATGAATTTACACTTTTTTTTTCTCCTTCGACAGATGTTATCGTCCTGAAGCAAGTCATCCTCAGGAAAGACGAACTTGGAGGAAAAAAAAGACCGTTGCTACATCTAGGAAATGTGTGTTGGTTGTGTTGTATTGAAGTAAAAATAATATTGACCGTGTACTTTGTTATTTCCTTTTTGTTTGTTTGTTTGTTGTTAAACACATTCCCCTCAAATGTATTTGTATTGATTTCAATATTTTTCTTTCTATCAGGAAAACTTTAATAAACAAAAATAAAATATTTTCTTTTGAAAATTTTATACTGTATGAATAATTGTATGAATAATGATGTTTTTTTTCCAAGAAAAAACTACGTTTACATTCACGTTATAATGAATTTACGCTCCACTAGATCGAATTTCGTCCTTGCTTGATGGGCAAGTGTGTAACCGACTCAGAAATTAATTTAAAAAATTTAAATATTATTAAATTAAGGTCGGTTAATTATATGTTTTGTGGAATACTATTATTAACCGACATAATATAAAATATTGAGAATATTTAGCTTACATATAAAAAAGATAATAAAAAGAAAAAAAGATTAATTAATTAAACAATATTAGCTAATCAAAGGGCAATTTTGTAATTTACAAATATATACCTCGAGGGATTGGATGTTTCTTCCTCCTCTTTCACCTAATTGTGTTGTTGTACTACCATGCATCCAAGCTTCCCTGCTATAAATTAAACTAAATCATAAATTACCATTTTCTAAACACATATACATATACAAATCAAAATAATAATAATAATAATAATAATAATAATAATAATAATAATAATAACAATGAATATAAGAGATTATAAAGTGAAAACCCACCCATGACATTGGACCAATGTGACAGCCTTTTATTAATTCATTATAGCATTTATACAAAATTAAATAAATAAAAATTTAGAAGAGAAAAGTCTTATGATCATAGTTATGGATTGAGTTATCTATACTACAACCCATGAAATACTTCATATATACAATAATTAGTTAATAGTAAATTAAACGAAAAAAAAGTCCACACTATACTCAATCACGTGTATATATTGTAGTATTCGTGTATATATACATTTAGGATTAATATATGTTTTGATTTGCGGTGGTCAAGAATAGCATCTACAAAAGCCCTAGCTAGCTTGAGTAGGAGTTGTGCATGATTTGGGTCCAATATTGAATAGCCTTTATTGAACCCACAAAATCCGAGAGAAAGAGATGTGTGTGTACAGTTTATTTATTTTCAAATTTACTATAGCTTAATTTCTATATTGGATTATTATTACTGTAGTAAGTGTGTGTGGGGGGTGGTTGGGTGGGTGGATGTTTATATATATAATTAATTACATATCTATGCATTATTGCTGTTATTATTTTTTCTATCTGAATGTCATGATTTGAAAGAGACGTGTATAATATATAGACACATTTACTTTGTAAAACACAAAAAATTTGAAATATAAGATTGAAACTGAAAGAAGATGTATTAAAAAACATGTACTTGTAAGCATAATTAAAAACAATTAACTATGGAGTATTAGTTATATCGATCTGTTTTTTTTATATATATAATTTCAACAATTAAGTGTATTGTATATATTTTACGTACCCATATTAAATTAGAAACTACACAACATGTATTGACTAGTCACGGTCTAGCTAACAAAACAAGTATACATAGATATGCATATAATAGTCACATTTTAATTTATAAATTGTTGACTTGACTTGACTTTACTAAAATAAATTGAATTGTGGTCGTCCGATGGATTGGATTGAATTATTACATGATTTAATTTAATTTAATACTTTAGTAAATAAATATAAAGGAATGGATGGCCGGGTTCCTTAAATTCTCCCACCCACCACAATTGGAATTATTGCCACCTCATTTAATTTCATTTTTAATGTTTCCTGAGAAAAGCAGTTAAGTTATGCAGCTACCTACGTTTTCAAAGAATCCCATAAATGAATATATTGAATTCAACACACTCATTTTTATGTAACACATATATTGCATTTTCATTATTTATTTATTTAATTAAGTAGAAAAAAATATGTTACTAATTAATTAATTAAATAGTTAGTTAGGTATGTACCTTGAGGAATTGTTCCACAAATCATTGTTACAATCTCTGTCGATTATGTCAACCATTTGTCCTCCGCCGCCTGCTGCTGCTGTTTCGGACTTGTTCAAATTCTGAATGTCGAACAGAAACTCGTCCGACGTGTCGCCCGACGACCCGTTTTCAAACAAATCAAATTGCCCTGCACATATAATAATTATTCAAATTGTAACAACATATTACATACATGCATATACAATTTCAAAATTACAAACAATAAAATAAAAATTGTAGTAGTTGACCTGAAGTAGCTGCAGCTCTATCAGTTGACTTCACTGTTCGATACATCTGCCAATTAATAATAAATATTTTATTAATAATAAAAAAAGAGTACGTTTTTATTTATTTTTTACCTTAGTGTGGAAAAAAGGTAGAAAATGAAGTAAATTTGAATGTACATGCATGCATTGCATATGATTGTGTGATGATGGTGTTTTATTTTTTCTGTTCAGTGTACTTTTCTTACCCACTTGCTTTTACCCCTTTACCTTACCTTATGTTAGGACGTAGGGAGAGAAATAAACATAAAACCTAGATATATATAATGATCTCTCTCTCTCTCTCTCTCTCTCTCTCTCTCTCTCTCTCTCTCTCTCTCTCTCTCTCTCTCTCTCTCTCTCTCTCTCTCTCTCTCTGTGTGTGTGTGTGTGTGTACTAGTATATAATATGTATGTATCTATAGCAGGTGCGTACGTACTTTGTGTAGGAGGTGTTTTTTCAACTCCTTTGTGCCTTGTCTTATTACTATAGATCTATCAATCATTACATGACGTTTATTAAATACAATCAAACTTGAACATATATAATTGTTATAAGTATGTGATTAAAGGATCATTGAGCTATTGGGAAAACTTTAATTTAATTTGGATCATCATCATCCTCATTTAATCGGAAATTAAGAGAAAGCTAGACAAATTGCACATACAGGTAGAGTACTGCCGATAGATTTTAGAGATTGACCGGGGTCATATATATATATATCATCAATTAATGAATCAAAATATGTACTCAACGGATCCATTTCTGTAGAGTCAAAAGTCGTGATCAAGATCATTTTAGAGATGACCGAGGTCGTAAAAAATTATATATAAATGAAATCGATCAATTATCATCAGCATAAAGAAAGAAAGATGATGATTTTTAATTGTTTCTAAATTAAAACAAGAAAATGAATGAATAATGAATTACCTGTAAATGGGACTTGACATGTGCTAACGTAAGATCTTTGACATCCATCAGCTCAAGAACAGCTTTCGGTGTAGCTCCTTAATTATTAATTCAAAATTTAAAAATCAAATTTATAATTACCATATATATATATATATATATATAGAGAGAGAGAGAGAGAGAGAGAGAGATCTAGGTAGATAGTTAGATAAAGACGACTTACTCTCGTGACCGCCCAAGAGGTCGACGGCATGAACGAAACGAGCATGAAGGGTAGTGGTCCACCTCATGCGTGGGGCCCGCATGCTCCGTTTGGACGGAAACCTCCCCACAAACCTCGACCGTATCAGCCCATGAGCAGCTGATTCATGTTGAGAATACATCATCTGATGATTATTAATATTAGTATTATCGGAGGAGAAAGGGAAATTATTAATATAATGAGGAGATGGAGATGGAGATGGAGATGGAGGTGGAGGTGCAGCTGCTGCAGGTGGGTACAACTGGTTTTGGTAAATCTGATGTACTGGGACTCCTCTAATAGGCCTCAAGAAGTCGACTTCTTGGCTTTGAGGGTATAAGTTGTTGGCATAATTATCAACGTGTTGTTGATGATGATGATGATGATGATGATGTTTCAGGGCTTTTCTTCTCCATAGGCCGAAATGATCTAATTCGTTCACGACCTGATGATCATGATCAGCCGTCATAGTCGTCGTTGCTGGTCTTGAGGATGAATTTGGTGGGCTGATTTGTAAGGAAAGATCTGGCTGTGCAGGGAACAACTCCATCATATATATATGATGAGATCTTCTTCTTGTGTTTTTGTTGTTAGGGTTTGGTTATGTAATAAGTAGTGATAATTTGAGAGGAGATCGAGGAGGTGTGTTGATATTATTATATTTTTCTGGGGTGGCTTTTTAATATAAGGAAATCAATCTCTGAGAGGAGAGAGGGAGAGAGAGAGAGAGAGAGAGAGAGAGAGAGAGAGAGAGAGAGAGAGAGAGAGAGAGAGAGAGAGAGAGAGAGAGAGAGAGAGAGAGAGAGAGAGAGAGAGAGAGAGAGAGAGAGAGAGAGAGAGAGAATACAAGATGAATTGAAGTAGTGAGTGAATGGATATGATATGATGTACTCTACTCTTTTGTGTGAGCCGAGTGTGTGTGAGAAATGTACTCCATATAATATGTAAGAAAGTGACACTTTGAAAGGCGATTTCAATTTTGGAGTATATGTACGTATATCTAACCTAATTAATTTTATACTGTATATTACATATATGTCTTAAATAAATGTTCACCCTTCTTTTCTTTTGTAAATCGAAAAAAATAGGGGGAATCATGGATTATTAGCATTTCTTTTGTTTATTATGTGTATTTATATATACAATTGATCGATGAAGGGTGTTTTGGGTACATATATATTCCCAACCAAATATGAGTGAAAAATTCAAATTAATCATATATATATATATATATATATATATATATATATATATATAGGATGAGACTTCATGTTTTAATTCATCAATACATATATATACAAAAACTCCCTAATATAATGATAATGAGATCTTTATAACATTTCTTCCGTAATTTTATACTTTTTTGTGGCTACTTAGATTAAAAATAAGAGCAATTTTGTTTTTAAACTCAAAAAATAAAATAATTATAAATAAAAGTAGAAAAATAGGTAGGTAAAATGTTTAAAGCATGATGTACATATATATGTTGGACGAGTAGAGTAATTCTTATTTATCATAAAAATAGGTTTTTTTTTTGTTTGTTAAATCATCTTATTATATATGAACAATTAATGCATTTGCCATATACTTTCTCCTAAAAATTACATCTTCCTAGCATGCAATTTTTCATAATGTATATCTAATTATTCATGAAATCAATATATTTAGTTGATGAATGTAGGTAGATTCATTTAACTGCCCACGCCACCAAATAACAAGGACAGGAACAGTTTACACATACATACATATATACATACAAATTAATTGGTCATTTTAATATTTGTCTTTATTCACAAATAATGATATATATATAGTCAACCATTAAAGTTTTCACACACCACATTATATACTCCATATTGTTAAAAAAAAAAAAAGGATTTGTGTGGCATTTAATAAAACAATGGGGAATATATGTGTAGCAGTATTTATTTATTTTATTTTGAAAATGTATTTAATTATAAAATAAATATTTCCTTTTAGAGCTTTTAAAGAATGGTGCACAAAGGAAATCATTGAGTGTAGTAGTGGACCTATATATGTAAATAGTGGTTGATATAGATGTTATTTATTAAATCATAATAAAATTAAATATATAAGTATATGTAGTACTCGTTATTTATTTATGGAGTGTAGTATGGTATTATTAATTAAATAAGTGATTAAACAATTCCATGATCAATATATACATCATAAATTAATAATAATAATAAATGGTTGTGAAATTTTCGAGGAAATATATTAATTAATTAAATAAATAACTCATCAATTAATACTGTTTGCCCCAGACACACACACAGAACAATTATTATGCTTTTTTAAATTCTCCCGAATAATTGAGTTGTCGTTAGTTTAAATTTAAATACATTCTGTAATTCCATTTTATTTACTATAGTACTATTACTGTAGTATATTATGTTATATTTTGCATAATATATACTTAAAACACCAATTTCAAAATTTGAAACATTAATAATGTAATACCAATAAGTACAGTATATTATTAGTTCTTACAACATTTTTTTTATTTATATATTGAGAAAAAAAAACGAGTTTCCTAATTAATTTGCCATATATGTACACTAGAAAAGAAGTTCATGAAAAGCACTTTTGTAAACTATGAACATGCAATAAAAAAGTTAATTGCTTTTGAACATATATCTAACCTCTTTTTTTTTTTTTTTTTTTGCTTTACAAATTATATACATGTCCTTGATTTTGTTGAGTACAACAACATATAAATAAAAAAATAAAAGGTTAAGAAAGGCTATATATATTATCTTTCATCCGTTCATGTAGACATAAGGAGGCCCTCCCTTCAAAGCCAACCTTAATGTTGATGTTCAACAAATGGTCAAAATACTCAACCAACGTCTTTTATGGCCTATTACACTATGCCCGCAAACAATTAACCGATCAAAACTATCGATTTTGAAACAACAATTTTTTTTTATTCAAATGAAAATAAATTCTCCTTGATATCCCAGTTATAATGTTAGTATGATATGATGAGCTAGCCTAATACAAACACAACTCAAACAAAAAATAGAACATGAAAAGATCAGACAAAGATCCTAGCTTGATGTGGAATATTTTTACTTCCATCGACCATGGCATTTAGTTGAATACTTGAATAAAAGACTTCCCGACAACATTCGAAGCGGCGTAATATTACCGAAATTTTAGGAGTATAATTATATATTAATCAAGTAATTAATTTTGAAATTTCATTTTAATTTCTTAGTACTGCATGTTGTTTCATTCATAATTTCATGCAAATACCGGTATAACTACTCAACATTAATTCAATGAATATATATAATTTTGTACGTACGATATGAATATCGTTTGCAATACGCAACAGCTCACACGATATGATCCACACTCATCGTTGGACCTAATTATGAATAGTTTAGGCGAGCCGAACAAGCTAGGGTATCACCAATAAATGAAAACGAGTGGAATGATTTCTCTAGGAATATATAACCAAATTGGTGTGTAAAGTTACTTCCAAGATATTCCATGAACATGGTTTTTTTTTTTTGACAAGTCACCAACACGTACACTTGATGGAGCTAGCTAGGAGAATTTGGTACGTATAAATTTCAAAGTTTTGATTAATTAATTAAGATGAGATGTGACTGTATACATTTCAAAGTTTTGATTAATTAATTAAGATGAGATGTGACTGAACTACTACTGGTACAATATGGTTATTTTAGATCAATTAATTCAAAGATTATTATTAATTTGTATTTTAATCATATCGTGATGAGAATCATTCACAAATAAATTAAATAATAAAACGAATGAATGAATTAATGATTATATGAAATGAATTAGGTCATCCCATCCTAATGTGCACGTAAACATACATTTGTTAAAGAGCAAATTTACAGCTTGATGAAACTAATCTTCTAATAACTACCTATTAAATGCGTGTAGTACCGTACTAACCAGAGAGAGAGAGAGAGAGAGATTCTCCAGCCAAAGACTGAAAAATACCCCGACCAGAGAAAGACACGTGCAGATCGAGCACTGCACAAAGAATATCATCATGACGATTATGATCATATATGCCTGTAATCTAAAGTTGGTTAGAATCTCATCGGCTGCTCCCAGAAATAGAATCTTCTAAGACTTCGATTCCTCCTGTAGTTAGATTTTCCCAATCAAAACAAATATTGTTGTTAGCTGAATGAATTGAAGCTCCCCGGCCACCAATATAACCAATTCAGTTTGGCCTTCTGACGTGTCCTAGAACTGATGGGCCTCTGACTTTGAGGCGCTTAGGCTGAATATCGACCTTTTCGTTTGGCCTTCTCTTCTTAAACTTGATGGAGATAGGAATACTACTGCCCCTGTTCTTTGAGGTGCCTTCTTTACATTCCAAAGAATTCAAACTAGGATTGCGAATTTTATTATCATCAGACGAGAACCGTTCCCCACCACAACGCCTCTCCAGTTGATGCTTCTTCAGTCGATTCAAACCCTGAATAGAAGGTGAGGGGATTAATTACAAACCTTAATTTAGACAAATCACTACAACGGGTGTTTTGTTGTGATTTGAAAAACATGGCCTTTTAGTAATTTATCCTAAAAGCAAATCTGCAACTGAAATTAATTTCATGACTCAGATACAGTGTAGTATATCTTATCTTAGCAATAATCAAAAGACGAATTGAATCAAGAAAATTGTGCAGCCTCAATTCACAATTTTCTTTCAGTTAATTTCCAGCTGTTAAGGTGGTTATATATATATATATATATATATATATATATATATATATATATATATATATATATATATATATATATATATATATATATATACACACACTTCATATTTTTGTTTTCTAACAAATATCATTTGGGCAGACAAAAAACAGAATCACAGAAAAGCACCTATACATATAGAGCCAGATTCAAGTCTGTCTTAAATACCTTAAGAAACAAAATCATTCAATTGTAAATATTTCCATTTAAAGATCACAATTCAAGCAAACTCTTGGTTCCAGCTGTCTCTAACATTACTAGTCTATTCTGTAGAATATCTTCGCAATAAATTTCAGCTAAAAGTTGAGCATACATGTTCATCAGTTTAAAAAAGTCAGGCTTTAACTATTCCAAATGCAATTTCCTCTATCTTCATTTTGAAGTCACAGATTTCTTCCAAGATCGAAAAAAAACTGGATATAATTTCTTCCCAGATTGAAGTCACAACGAGATCATGAAAAAATGCTGGTAAACCATCAGCACAAACATGATTTCTGTACCTGTTTTTCAGCAATAACAGATGCACCATTGTGTGCAATCACTTTGGAAGAAGATCTTCTTTTGACACGGAATATTTCTGAATCGGAATCATCAGCTTCTTCAGCGATGATACTTCTAATATCAACACCCTGACCTTTCTTATGGGAACAAACATATTCACAGCCTGAAGATTGTGAGGCTTCAGAGGTGTTTCCAACAAATTTTCTGGAAGATATCATTGATATTGAGTTCCCTGTGTTGGAGCTTGTAGATCCCTGTAATCCCAGAATAAATGATACGCATGTAAGTTATCTTTTTCAATACGCTAATTATGTTCTTTCGTTCTTTTTCCTACTTTCTTTACAAAATAATTTTGATTTTTGGTACGCAACATGATCATCAAATAAGAAGGGTTTCCATTTTTTCAAACGAACAATTTGAAGACCTCGGCATAAACAAAGTAATTTTAGAAATATCTTACATTGGCATTTGAGTGAGGACTTTCAGTTGGCATCAATGAAGACAACCCAGATCCAGAATTATAAGAGACAGTTCTCGTAGTTTCAGTTGGTCTATGGTTTAACTGATCTCGTGTTAGGGAGATTTCCTCATTTGATACAACTGAAGTTGTACAGTAAGGAATATAACCATCATTCCTAGCTCCTGGGAATATCCTAGATAGCAAAAGAAAGTCGTCTCCATTTCTACACTGTTGTTCAACCTCAAGTAATATATTCTCCTCCTGTTCAAACTGAGTTGCTGCTGCTTCAAAATCCAAGATATTTTCCCGCACAGACAGTGATAAAATGGCACCACAAGGCAAATCAAGTGATTTCAAATCTGATGTAGAGACAAGTAGACATCTATTTTAGAAAATAGGCAGTTACAGAATTCATGAGGCAAAAAGGGAAAATTAATATCAAATCTGTTGTACCATGACGAAGGCACAAGGGATGCAAGTAACACTGGCAATTGAGGTATGCAACATAACAATCTCGTTTGCAGAGGCTGCAAAGAATTGTTCCGTGTGAAAAAGAAGAAACAGCTGTTGTGCATTGTTTCGATTTCATCAGACACCAGCGAGCATGATGCTGAAACCGTATCAAACTTGCAAAAGAAGCCTTAATGCTATTGTGAGATATCAAATCTGCAAACGATTGATCTGGGTCTTTAAGTTCCAAATTTGCACAAAGTAGCATTGCTTCTTTACACAGGAGCTCCTCTTGAGGAAGGAGAGGCATCCTGTTAAGCAAAGAATAACGTTGACTGGCAATTGAACCCAAAGGAAACCAATCACCAGTAGCAAAGTTTACAGCTTCACCGCAGTTAAAACCTGAAAGTAACAACATAAATTTTGTCACGTAAGTAAATTATAAGACAGAAAAGCACAAGAAAGACCCGGACCCGGATACAATATTATCAAACATACTTTAAGAGAAAATGACATACCATGACTAAATCCAGCATGATACGACCTAGGGAAAGTTATAACATATTCCCCAGGCTTCTGCACAGCTTTGTAAACAGGAACATCATGTTCTAATAGTATATTTGGTGGAAACAATGTTGTTTTCCCTAAAAGGACATCAAAAGCTCCTTCCTCCCCATCAGTTGATAAGATTTCACGTGTATAAACATGCTCTCTTACAACCCTTTCGAAATCGTCAGCTGCGTGACCAGGAATGCCATACCAGGTTTTTGCGGCCCCACAGTGGTGATAATTGATACTACACATACACACGCACATCCATGAATCAGGAAGTAATGAGTGAACCACAATCAAACAGCAATACCTTTATAATTGAGCAAATTAAGGCCCATACCTATACAAATAATGATCTTCCACGTGCCAAGCAAACATGCTAAACAGCATTCCGATGTAAAGCATTGGTTCAGTGACACCCTGCACCAAACAAAATATTAATCTGAAGTTTGAACAACAATCAAATTATAAATCTAAAAGTTCAACAATATAAGTAACTCAGTACCGGAATTGATGTTTCTAGAAGACGCAAAATAGATTTGGGCAAGCGAGAAAGCTTCTGAAATCAAACAAAAAGGAAAAGGTTACTTGTAAAATCCACATAAAGTCGTAAAGAAGATCAAATTATAAAATAGTAAGAAAAAATAAGCGAAGGAAAAAACTGAAAAAAAAAAAAAACAATTCTATAAATCAAGGAGATCGATTATCATGATCATGGAAGGAGTAGAGAGAATTCACTTTCAAATGTATTCATCTAAATTGCTCTCAAACTGAGAAGCAATGTCAAAACTATTAATGAGATAAATAAGGCATTGGTTTAGCTACAAAAATTAAGTCTCTCCATTAAAATAAGAAGCAAATTCTAAACCATGTAATCATGAAGATTGTTTCCATGACCCTATTTACATTTCACAACTATTCCGGAACATGAAGCTCCAGTGTTTATTTAGTGAGTTCGCACTGAAAATTGATTCATTATTTGTTTTCAATTTTTCAAGGAAATAGGTTAATCAGACAGCTTACCAAAAAAAATTCACTAAAAACACGCAAATATGTCAAAAATGATATTCAAACAACTGAACAAACACATTTCTAAAATATAAACAACTTAACATAAATTCATTTTTCACGTGAAAATTAATGGAAACAATCCATACAGGACAAGTTTCATGACCAAAAATTCACAAGGACACGGGAAGGAAAAACCGACCCGTGTATAATTACTTTCCATTTGCTTAGAAGCACTCGAATCCACAATCAAGTTAATTACAAAATTACACCAAAATGAAATAAGTGAAAAGAAGTTCTATAAATTAAACACCTTCAAATTCCATCTGCTTTTTCCAAGTGGATCATCAGGAGAGGATGAAAATGCACTACCATCAACATCACATGCATATTCTACACTCTCTGTCTTTCCACAAGCTATTTCATGCCAAAATTCCTTTTCCATGAATGTAGTGGGAAGGCATCCTGTACTCAAGTATCTACGAGCAAAACTCTTGTTCGCCAATTTCTCAAAATCACGAAAGGTATAGTTTCTGAAAAATCACATAATATTCAAAAACAGAAGAACAACCTACTTAGAATGTCATAAATCAAACAAGGGAAAAAGACACTCACATTCCACTCATGAAAAAGGTGACCTTGTCATCACTATCCCATTCAGCCAAACGAAGTGGTTGCACCCTAGTTGTGAATTTGAAACCAGCTTTCTCTTTCATAAGAACAACGCCAGCAGGAACAGAAGCACTCACAGGAGATACAATCTTGCAGATACCTAAAGATTAAAACACACAAGAAAATGCAGGAGGATTTGAGTCGTGTCAAAAGTAGACAGTGAATGAGGGGACATGATAGAATATATCATTTAAAGACCAAAGAATACCAAAACAATGAATAAGGTATTTATCCAGCAAGAATTAAGGTTATAGCTTGTAAGCAGTGTTCCAGCTTGCGCTAGGCACGTAATAGGTGAAACTAGGAAGAGGTTTATAGAACAGTAGTTGTACTTGTAAGCACTTCCAAAACTTGAGTGAGTTTCAAATAGCTTGAAAAAAATATTGAAAACCTATACATCTATGCAGTAGAGATGATAGTCAAAAGTGAGGATCCGTGCATGAAACCGATATAAGTATCATAATGGGCATACCATATTTCATGGCTTCCGGGGCTATCTTCTGCAGATAAACTAGAGGATCTTGGAATTCATCTACACTAGGTCTGTACACTGGACATTCTGAAATCTTATCAATCCATTCATGGTTGGGCAGGTCAAACTTTGCCACTTTGTGCTCAGAACTTTCATCTTTATCATTTGAAACGCGATCAGGTTTTACGGTTGTATGAGAGTTACTGTATAACCTCACACCACATGCAGCAGAAGCCCTTAAAGAATCCCCATCACTCCTGCTCCTCATGTTATTCGCATTTGTGTTATCCTTTGACCTTTCAGTTTTCATTCGCTGTAGCCTCTTACGCTTTAAAAATTCTAGTTTAGCCTCTCTTGACGTACAAACCCGCCCTTCCACCTGCCAAGTTAAACCACCAAATACCAAGAATAAGCATTCAAGGACGGGTATATTAATTGCCAAACCTAGTAGTAACATTTTGTAAGCTAAATGTCAAACCTAGTAACATTTCATATCTCTTAAGGACATGTATATTAATTGCCAAAACATATATTATCCGCACAATAGAAAAACAAAACTAGCACAAACATATTTTTGATGTTACACTAACACTTTACCATGAAAGGGATGGAAATACGAAAAAATGAGTATGAAATTGAAACGACTCTACATTCTTCAAATAAGGAATGTATCCTACAAACCTTCAGCATTAGCAATTTGAACATGCAGAAACATGATTCATTTCAAGTATCACAAAGTTTTAAATAAAAAGGGGGTTGATTCAAGGCCCAAATCCACACTCGATACCATAAAAAAAGCTGAACAGAAACCCGACACTCAAAAGCATAACAGATTCAACGAGCAGATAAATTCAGTAGCAATTTCATCAGTGATCCAATCAATACGCAAAAAATTCAGTAGCAGAAACTACATTGAGCACTGCAATATATAAATATTAAAAAAATAATTAAAAAAAAAGAAAGAAATAGACTCGCGTACCATCGCATTCCCCAAACAGTTCGCCTTTAGCCTCCGTGATATCCGACTTTTCAACGGGGAAATAAAATAAAATGAGAGGGAATTCCCCCGGACTCGATAACCGGTAAAATTACACGGCACGGCGATCCAGGGAAGAAACCACAACAAAAACTCTAATAAGCCTTCCACATTCTCTCGGAACCGAGTCAAACTCAGAGATCGGAAAAATTCCAGCCGCAACGTCTGACAGTCGGTGAAACGGACGGCAGAGTTTTCACCGTGCAGCGACAGGGACCAATTACCCGGGTGCACTGTTCGCCGGCAGACGACCTGCGGGATGTGGAGGGAGGGAGAGAGAAATAGATGAACAGTAGATAGGAATCCGAACAGAAATAATGGGTTTGGGAAACCGGAAAAGTGAGAAAAAGGAGAATATAAATATATAAATAAATAGGTTTTGTTTATATATTACAGCAAATATTTTGATTTTACTATTTTTTATATATTTTTTATTATTAAAAAATAAAAATAAAAAGTCTGTGGTGGTTGTTATAAGTTGGGAATTAGTTCAACCAAACAAACGCATTCGATACCTTTGCTCGTGTGACGAATTTGCCCCTGGTTGAGGAATGAAATACTCGGTCCTCGGAGGGTAAAGGAGGAATGCCGTATAGTTGGTGTGGGCGCAAATGGTTTTAACGGAGTTGACACGCGCGTCAAACCTCCAACCTTTTTTCCTTTTTCTTTTATGTTGGTTGCAACAGCAAGTGAGAAGACATTTTTACCCCTATGCTATTGTGCTATTGTTGTTGTCAAAGTTGGGCCAGTATACACCTTAAAAGGCCTTGTTAAGGTGATAAGGTTGTCCAACTTATATGTGAGCCCGAGGTTCTTTATCCAACCGATGTGGGATATTCTAACACTCCCCCTCACGAGTAAGCCGGAAATTTCATCGGAATTACTCGTGGCCGGAAATTTCATCGGCAGGGGTGCCCACAGTCGGAAATTCCATCGACCGGGGCCCCACATCGTGTTGGGCCTGCTCTGATACCATTTCAAAGTTGGGCCAGTATACACCTTAAAAGGCCTTGTTAAGGTGATAAGGTTGTCCAACTTATATGTGAGCCCGAGGTTCTTTATCCAACCGATGTGGGATATTCTAACAGTTGTGATTCACTTTTGTTCTATGGTTGGAAATGGATTGAGAGAGAATATTCAGTATTTTGAGCCATGCATTATTAATTACGGAGTATTTACATTTCAGATTTTTGCAATTAAAAAATAAAACAAATAGTGGAAGGTAATCCTTGGATGAAATCAATTAAAAATGAGTTAAAATGACCATTATACCCCTCATAGTATAGTTACAACTTACAAGTGGTACATGTTAATTTAGTTAGAAAACAGAAAGAAAAGGGTAAATAGGAAAAAAAGGAGAAATTCTTAGCTTTGAAGAATAATAAAGGAAGCCGTTATTTAGCTGAAAGTAGGGCAACAAATTTATATAAATAAATAAATCACCCAAAAGCACTTTTTATTTTGTGCTGATTTTGCCATTGCATTATTAAGTAAAGTCACCACATAACCAAATCCATTTTTCTATTCCTTATCCCAACTCTTAACTAAGATACACTCAAAAAATAAAACCATTTTTCAATATTTGATCCATATGTTGTTACTACTTAGTTCGACTAACATATTATAATATCAGTGTTGAGAGTTTTAAAAAAATCCAAATTTGTTCAGAGTGTTGAATCTTACGAAAAGGGGAAAAGGTGTATATTGATAAATCATATAGTCCTACTCTTATCTCTCGTGTAAATCATTTTGAAATTTAAATGATGTTTAGTAGACTAATTTCCTACTTATATAGTAGTTTTGATCACGTTGACATCTATTTCTATATGACCTAATCACTTAAATGCGGCTACTTTTAATCAACCTCGGAATAACAACATTATTTATTTGGAAAGATTTAACAACAATTGACGAATACACATTGAGTCCAAGAAGAAAACCCCACTCAAGCACTGTAGGTTGAGGGGCACAAAAATAAATGCATAAAGTGTTGAGGGTATGTATGTACTCTTATGTCTTAATCTAAAAAACATGATTATATTTTTTTTAGACATGTCTTAATCAAATTCAAGATTTGAATTGGATTGAATCACTTTGCAAAAATACTTCCATAGCAAAAGTAAGGAATATAATCAAAATTGATGTTCAACATGTCCTTGAATTTGAGATAGATGTTTTAACGGGACAAAAAATATATTTTTACTAGTGCCATTTTCATTTTAAACAATACGAGAACACGTGAATGTTAAAATTGATAATAACTCGGAATAATAATGAGTCACGTTTGTTCGTGCAATTGAATTTTGAAGGTGATGTTTGTTAAACGTCAAACGTTGAATGATTGACCCAAAATAGGTTGAAATGGTTGACCCTTTCTTCAAATTGACCTGGTATTTCTGAAAGAGATGTTTCAGTCCACGAGCCACAAAGAAAGACCATTATTATAGCACCGCCCAAATCCTGAACTAGCTAATTCTTTTATCAACATCAAATTTGACACGCTAATATGAGATATATATATATATATGGGTCAACTAGTTCTATTCTATCAACCAAACTCGACAAATGCGTGTGAAGACGAAGAAAGAATCATTTTTCGATCCATTGCCAGAGTCAATCAAATGAAAATTTAAGTTTGTGGGGCAGTGTTTTGTGTATCCCACAAAATTTATTATCTCAGCAATGTCCAGCAGTTGCTCATAATTTTTATTATGTACATATGATATAATTAAACACGAAAACAAAATCAGAGTGCATGTATTGTTCTATTTCATCGCTGAAGAGATAATAATAATCGATAAGATTATGGTGAATCTTGCTCTGAAGCTGGCAGGAGTCAACACTTGTTCGATGCTGCCCTGCAGTTGTAACAACAGTTGTACTAAATATAAGGCAAAAGAAAGGAAGTAAATTGGAGAAAATGCATTTGTGTACAAAGTCAAGCAAGTTAGTCTTGTATTATATCATCGACTCAATGCTCAATCCCGATTAATTTTGACACCAAGATAACTATCCAACGTATACTCACCTCATCAAGGTTTTATTCAACTTATCAGAATCGTTCTGAGCACTTCCATTTGCCAATAATTTGTTTCCAGATGACAGGGAATCAGCTAAATCCTTGAGACCCTGAAAAAGGAAATGCACGAAAATATTGACAAATGATATTTGCTAATGTATTACACATTTTAGTTAACACCACCCACCCCATTCTTTCATAAACACACATTTTACACCACCCCATCACATTTGTAAAAACCTCGTGGATTCTTTTTACAATTTCTTAAACCTTTTGGGTTTTTTCTGTAAATAACCCAAATCTATGAAAGCCTAAAAGATAAAACAGAGATGTGTTTGTGAACTTTGATATATAAACCCCTTCAGGCATTGATGAGCTACCAGGTATAATAGCACTGTAATTACTGTAAATTTGACCTTTCCTTTCCCATATCTGGTCAAAAAAAATATAACGACAGAGGAGAAAATAGATGATTACCATCAGAGCTGGTGTAGAATATCCAGAATTTTTAAATTGATCCTGCATAATTTAATGGAGAACAATGAACATGCATTAAATAATCCGATAGAATGAGTAAAGAAGGTAAGGCAATAACAAAAGGCTTCATTAAAATGACCCAGTATATCTCACTTGGAGCACCATATACACATTAAATCAAAGGGAAAAACATATAGCTAAAATGTATGAAGACAATAAAAGAGGCTCGACACTAACTTGATTGGGAAAGTACGCGAGTATATATATATATATATATATATATATATATATATATATATATATATATATATATATATATATATATATATATATATATATATATATATATATATATATATATATTATTTATCAGTTCATTTAAGTTCTGTAACAACAACAATTCCAAATTGCTTGCCTGACTAAGGAGAGGCTCATTTCATCTAGTTCCCTTGTCCAACATTCATATGATGCTATTAATAAATTGTTGGGATTATCCTCCTGGTACCAATTTATTTTTTTCCGCACAGGTTTTGAAACAATTTTACTTTATATATACCCCGGAAAATATAGGTCCCAAAAATAGTAACTACAGCCCATTTTAACACAGAATAGTCTGAAGTTCATGTAACATATACTGTTATGGAAAAATTAAAGAAAGAAAAGAAAGTCTCAAACCTGAAGCATTTCTGGCATTTTCACCTTTCTTCCATTAACAATACCACACAGGTACATTACCCCAGCATTTGCAAGCTCCTATATCAAATAAGTCAGGAAACCAGTAATTTCAATATAGCATACGCATTAGATAGTTTACTAAGTATTATCGGAGTAACTTGGCCATTAGGAAAAAAAATCATTATAGCCCAATCAGCAAATACTCTCTAAAGCTTTTAGAGTCAAAAGGTAAAAGATACAATTGATCTATGGTTACAAATAAATGTAATAGTTATTTCACCTGTTTGCCTTCTAGTGAAAGTAGTTTGCCATCCTGCAAACCCAAATTCATGATCATTGATCAGAGGGAGAGGAAAAATAATAAATCTCTACTCAGCATGAACGTGCAATATAATGACCCAAGCATGCAGCCAAAGCAGAAAATTTTCCATGCAAAAATATATACAGTAATTGTGTTGATAAAATGTCATTATTAGCACATCGCTGAAAAAAATATTGAGAAAACAGCTTGCTGATTCGACATTATCATATTAACAAGTGCTAATAGGAGCAAATGAATAGCTATCTCAAAGTGCGAATAAATTCTGAGAAATAACAAAATACTTATTGAAATCACCCACCAAGCCAGAAACCATCCTCTGCAACTCATCCAAATCGAATCCGATTTGAGAGACATCACCACGCACATCATTGACCTATTACCCATGTTCAAAACATTAGTAAATGAGCACCTGCATGGAGTCACATTAAAAAATATTTCTTCTGCTTTCTAATTTAATGAGATCTGATGGAGTCATGGGTGATGATAGAAAAATAAGGTTAAAATATATATACAATTATACCAGGACAATATATCATGCCCATACAAGATCTGTGGAGTGTGGACACAAAGTTCTAACCCTGGCAAAAGTACTCAGTTAAATAGAAAAAACAATCCTAGACCTAACCAATGGGCCCAATGCCCACTGATTATTTCAATAAACATAATTATATAAAACCATTACATAAATGTGTAACAAGATCAACTAATACTTTGTGTGTGGGGGGGTGGGGGTGGGTTGTGGATTTTTAAAATCAACACAAAAGAATTATGCATGCACTTCAATTTCAATGTACCTCATTCCTGATTAACTTAGAGATCTCTACTTGTTCGTCAAGTTTCCCATCCAAATTCTCTATCCTCTGAGTCAAATGCCGTTTTGTTGCCTGCACCAAAAAAAAAGGGGGAAGAAGTTAATATATTGACTACCAAGCTGAATAATCTCAAATTATGCTTAATATAGTTTACAGTATAAGGTTTCACCATAAAAATAAATTTCCTTGGAATAGTATAAAAGTCAAAATAAAATACCTTGTTTATGGTAAAGAGTACGTGGGAAACAAAAGAAACACAATATGACAATCACAAAATCCCATCTAATGTTTATAGAAAAATAAAAGATAACAAAAATCACTATCAGCATTTCAACTATACAATAAAACAAAAGGTCAATTGATGTATTAAGTCTCAAGGATGCTGAAAAGAAAATTTGTTGGTGCAAAACTAAAAATCACACTATAACAATCAGAAGTTGCATTTGGGTAATACAACATATTCCTTATCTTCTCAGTAGGAAACATCCATGATTATTACGGCTATAATAAGAAAAAAATGGCATATACTTACTGCAAGAGCATCTGATACATGATCCAAATGCTTGGTCAAGTTTGTAACAGCATTTGCCATGTTCTGTTTTGTTACATACATCAAGTCTGAAAACGAAATACCCTGCAATTTATAGACACGAAATTAAAAGGGACGCAACACATAAAATAGGAACAACGATTTTACTGTAAAATACACATTGAAGAATAAACACGTAATCCCAATGAGATGGTCCAAAGCAACACAGGGAATGCAGAAAATGTGCCATTTTACCTTCCACCACATGTACCCATACCCCACAGCTCCCAAAGCAGCAGCTGGCATTACTAGAGATGATAAATTGCCTGTCACAAGGATAATGAGGAGAATCAGTAAGATGCTATAAATCCTTGAAGATAGGATAACAGCACAAAATACTAACTCTGGCCAGAGCCCCCATTTAGGACAGTAATCTGCCTAGCTGACGCAAGCTGGCGAACCTCCATGGCTAAACGACGAACCTTTAAGAAAATAAACCAGTCATTTTGAAATGAATCGAGCAAAACTTCAAAACTCATAATAAGGTTCTACACAGAAACACTAATTTCACAGACATCCACAAATAAAAATAACGAAACAAAATCATTGTTCAGTTTTACAATGAAAAGTGATTGGGAAATGCACGTGCTGCCAAATGTGATGGTATAAAAGAGCATTTGAGATCCTTAATGCATGTATTGTTGTATTTTTTTTAGAGAAGAAATTGCAAATTGATGGAATCAAACAAACATAGTCTAATGTTCCAGGTGAATTAATGAAGATGGAGATCTATTATAACCTAATAGAGAATCATCTCAAAGTTAAACATCAGAAATACTCCCGACATATAAAACAGAAAGGTTCCATATTTTCCCGAGAACTTCAATTTTTACTTTTATTTTTAATATAAATAAGGATTCAAAGAACAATGATGGATAAATATGATCTCTCTTATTCATAATCTGACTGGAAATAAGGAAAACCCGGAGTAAAAAAAAAAAGACAACTTAAACCAATTCATCATCAGCTGGCACAGTCATACCTGAGTAGCAATGGCATCAGAACTCCCAGAGTCTCCATCTAACGCCCCAGTTTTCTCCATGTTTTTGGTTAAATTCTGCATCATGTTGGTCTCTTAAATAACACTAAAAAATCCAAGATTTATAACTGACACCCACATACACTCCATTGAAATTCATTGCAGCCTTAATAAACATTTAAATTCACTAATATTAAAAACCAGACTACCAGAGTGTGTATATATACATATTATTTCAACTGTCATCTAAATCAAGAAGACAATATCGCACAGAATTGCCTCAACTGACAAATGTGAATCTTTTAATTCTTCAAGAGACCCAATACACAATTGGAATTAAAACACATATAAAAGCAGACATTTCCATCTTTTGGGCCATTAGTGGGTAATTAAACGTTTGTACCATCTTTCACTTATTTTAGGCAAAGTGCTTGATGCCCTTGTGTCCCATATTATCAGCAGCTAAAATGTTGAAAAATGCTTCCAGTAGCATATTCTACTACAGATAAATTGTTCTTTCTTTTTTTGGGTTTTTGTCCTTTTATGAGCATTCAGTATTAAAGCGGTTCTTTACGCAGCATAATAGTAGCAACGGGTTATTGATTCTTGAGAGAAGGGGCGCATTATCAACATACAGTGGGGGCGTGTTTCGACCCAGGCTTCCTAATATACATCGGTTATCATTGAATTATTGGGTGTGTTTCTATATTAGTAGAATCATTTTTCCTCTAATTGGTTACACTGATCATTGAATTTTGTTTAATATCGAAACGTTGCCACATTACATGATCCAACCTCAATTTTTGATAATTATCTACCATAGACCGAGACTCGTCGCATAAGAGAAGAAGTAATTCAAAAGTCGAGAAATAAACGCACGGGTAAATTTAACAAAAAATAGGGATGATGAAAATCCATACCTGTAGTTCACCCAATACATCTGATAATTTACCGTTCTTCACCAGTATAGTTCCAGTATAACCTAATCAACAAAAAAAATGAGTAGTCAGATCGTAAAGAAAAACATTCGTATATGAGAAATCAAAAACCGTATAACACGTGTACCTGCTCCTACTATGAAGATGATCTTCGATAACCCCATTCCAGCTTGCATAGCCATGGTGGATGATAAGCGGAGCTTCAAACCCTATCGAATTGCAGTTTGGCCTTTTCAGTTGAAGGTAATATTAATATTTATTTATTTATTTTATTTTTATTTTCTCTTAAAATGGTTGAATCTTCTGTTACGTCACGAACATGAAACGACGACGTTTGGTCGCGGAGGGTGGCGATTGCGTAGGCTTCTCTTGCGGGTTGCGGTCTCGACGATCTACCACCAAAGGCCCAATCGGCCCAATATCATAATAACGATACTTTATTTATCACTTTTAATAAAATAAATAAATATAAAAATGTAGTAATCACACTCTCTGTAGTCAACTTTAAATTCTCTTCCGCGATAATAAAATAAAAATTGCTCATGTGTGTATGTGTTCAAAAGTCCTTTACCCCTTGAGACTGAGAGGTCAATGAATCTTAATTACTAATGTTTTTTTTTACGTACGTAGCCATGAAAAAATGGGCGACACGTGTGTAATAGATAAGACTATGAGCTGCTTTAATTTAGTTCGTCGCTGAACGTAATTTAATTCATTTGATTCGTTTCTTCTTTTTTTGGTGATGATGAGTAGTGCGTTTCAATTATTAAATGCGCACAAACAATAATATATATAACACGCATATTGTTTTTCTTTTTTTTCAATATGCAATTTATGTAACGCGTTTATTTGTAACTAATATTTTGGTTGGTGATATTAAGTTGGTTTATATTTCTAGCTACTTATAAAATTGAGATACTTTGGTGGAATATTAATTTCAGGTAATTTGAATACTTTAATTGTATACAGTATTTTTTAGTCCTCCCACCACATTTATTATCATCATTTTGGTCATTTATTGTCTACTAACAAATTAATTGTGACAGGATGGTATGTAGTTTTAATTTATAATATATAATTAAAATATTATAGTATTTGATTTTATGGTAAAAGTAATGAAAAATGGAAACAAAATAAGTAATAATGAATAAGAATATTGATATGGATATATTTGTATAATTAAGATGATCGATTGACCAAATATGAGTATATATAAGCATGACATTTATGTGCATATATATGAAATTGCATGTGTTAAAATTTGTATATATTGAACCAGTAATAAAATTATAAAAATGAGAAGAATGCCGGACCAGTGAGCCGGCTCATCTTATCGGTATTATCGAATAACGCTTCCTCGGTCGCATTTATATCCGCACCCGCTGGAATTCACACACAACTACAGTGTAGAGAGAGAATAGAAAATAGGTTGAGTGGTAAGTAGCATTAGTTGATGAGAGAGAAAGAGAAGGAAAAGAGGTAGAGTGTATGAGTGAGTGAGTGTGTGTATTTACTGCAACTCGTTTCCATTCTTCTACCGCATCTTTTTTTTTTTTTCTTTTTTTTTTTTCATTTAATTTGTAAATTGAGGCTCATTCATTTATGATTCTTTGCTACTCTTGGTTTTTCAATTTAATATAATATAATTTCCAATATTTATATATATGTATGTGTATGTTTGTTTGGTAAAATTAGCAGAAGAGATCGAAGAGATAGATAGATAGAGATCTGGAAAATGTATGGAGGAGGAGGAGATTGTCAAGTACTACTCTCCTCAATGGCGGGTGGAGGAGGAGGGAATCCTAATTCCGACAACAACAACATGAACTCCATCTTCGGGTCGATCCAAAACCCTAATCTCAACAGTACCACCTTCAATTTCATCAACCACAACCCTTTCAACAATATCTTCTCATCCCCTATCAATATCATCCCGGTACGTTACATATATATATATATATATATATCATCAATCAAATTAATAAAATATAAAATAATATTGGTTAATTAATATTGTAGAAAGAAGAAAATGGTGGTATGTCAACAACAAAGAGCAATAAGGATGAATTCGTCGAAAGTGGTTCGGGGAGTGAGCACATGGAAGGAGGCGGAGGTGGAGGTGGAGGCGTATCCGGCAATGAGCAAGACTTTGTCGACGCTGAGCTGCTGCAGCCGGCCAACAAGAAGAAGAAACGATACCACCGTCACACTGCCAGACAGATCCAAGAAATGGAAGGGTATATACGTAATTACAAGCTAGCTAGTTACAGTATTAATTAATTAATTAAAATATTAATTAATAAATTAGTAAAAAATGTACTACGTACGAATCATGAATGATGTAGGTTGTTCAAGGAATGTCCACACCCAGACGACAAGCAAAGGCTTAAACTAAGCCAGGAACTCGGCCTTAAACCACGCCAAGTCAAGTTCTGGTTCCAAAACCGAAGAACTCAATTGAAGGTCAATTCCTTAATTTCTTCTTAATTAATTTACGGTTATTGTCATTAATTAATATATACAGTACGTATGTTACCAGTCAACCCAACAACCACTTTAATTAATGCATTAATTTATTATAATTTTCGTTTGTGCTCGATCAGGCTCAACAAGACAGGCAAGACAATGTTGTTCTGAGGAACGAAAACGAGAGCTTAAAGAACGATAATTATCGGTTGCAAGCCGCACTCAGGAACATCGCCTGTCCTAATTGTGGTGGCCCTGCCATCTTGGGAGACATGGGATCATACGACGATCAACAACTTCGCATTGAAAATGCTCGTCTCAAAGAGGAGGTACCCCGGCCTACCTCTTCTTTCATTTTGATTTAATTTCGATATCATCATTCAATAGCATAATCGATGAACTTAAATTTCTCATATATATATATATATATAATTGCAGCTTGATCGGGTTTGTTGCATGGTTACGCAATACACGGGTAGACCCTTGGCAATGGGGACAGCTGCTGCTGGTTCTTTCCTCGGCTCTTCCTTAGACTTGGAAATCAGTTCATATCCTAGGAAATTCGATCACAACAATGACCACATTAATATTGCCAATTGCCCTCCTCAAGACCACATTAATGATCACTTGATACCAGCTGCTAATTTCAATTTCATGCCAGACGAGGACCACAATGCCCAATTTCCAGGGATGATCATGGAAGAGGAAAAACCTTTGGCCATGGACCTTGCTATCTCAGCTATCGACGAGCTTCTCAAACTGTGCCAAACGGACGAACCACTTTGGAACACTAGTAATATTAATATTCCTGCAGCAGAGAAATGCGAAGCGCTCAACCTTGAAGAGTACGCGAGAATGTTCCCTAATTGGAAACAGCAGCAGCATGATCGTCATCAGTTGATGATCAGGAACGAGGCGACTAGGGACACTGCCGTTGTTATAATGAATAGCATTACCTTGGTTGATGCTTTCCTTGATGCAGTAATTCATTTTTCTATATATGATTAATTCGTAATGCAGCTCCCGTATAATTAATTAAAAAATATAATTAATTTCATCGATCGTCTGCTGCAGAACAAATGGATGGAGCTATTCCCGTCCATAATATCCAGAGCAAAAACACTTCAAGTACTCGTGCATTCTGGGCTCAACAATGGGCATGCAACTGGATCTCTTTATCTGGTCTCGATCCCTTGTGTGTTTTGGTGAAATCGAATGAATTAATAATAATATATAATATATAAATAATATTATTGGTATTATTACAGATGTATGCGGAGCTGCAAGTTGTATCTCCCCTGGTGCCGACAAGAGAGACTCACTTTTTTCGTTACTGCCAACATAACGCAGAGGAAGGGAGTTGGGCCATAGTCGATTTCCCAGTGCAGGTGGATGCGTTCCAGAACATGTACAGCTCGTCCTTTCCTTACTACTACCGAAGAAGGCCTTCTGGCTGTGTCATTCAAGACATGCCTAATGGATACTCTAGGGTAACATGGGTTGAACATAGTGAAGTTGAGGTCGGTCCTATTCATCAACTCTTCAACCAACTTGTGAATAGCGGCTTGGCCTTTGGGGCCCGCCGTTGGTTAGCCGTTCTGCAGCGCCAATGCGAGAGACTTGCCAGCCTCATGGCCCGAAATATATCCGATCTTGGAGGTATTAATTATTACTATATTCATATATATATATATATATATATAATTGCAGCTTATTAATTATTCATATATATATATATTTAATTGCAGTGATCCCGTCTCCTCAAGCGCGGAAGAACTTGATGAATTTGGCGCAGAGGATGATTCGGACCTTCTGTCTCAACATCGGTAGTTGCTCCGGGCAGTCTTGGACGGCTCTGTCTGAGTCTGCGGCCGACACTGTTAGAATAACCACTAGGAAAATGACTGAGCCTGGCCAGCCCAATGGCCTCATCTTGACTGCCGTCTCTACCACTTGGTTGCCTTATCCGCACCACCAAGTCTTCGACTTCTTGAGGGACCAACGCCGTAGAGCTCAGGTACGTACGTACTAATATATATATATATATATATATATATATATATATATATATATATATAATCAAGATTAATTAATTAATTTGCAAAATTAACAATAATCCAAGTTTTTATGTTTTGAAATGCGCGAGCGCGTACAGCTGGAAGTTGTTTCGAACGGGAATCCGTTGCACGAGGTTGCTCATATCGCCAACGGCTCTCATCCCGGAAACTGCATCTCTCTTCTCCGAATCAATGCAAGTGCTTTTAATTCATTAATTATATTCTACACCATACGTATGATGATATCTTAATTGTTTCATCACTGGCTAGCTGTCGTGCAGGTTGCTAGCAACTCGTCTCAGAGCGTAGAACTGGTGCTTCAAGAGAGCTGTTGGGATGATTCCGGAAGCATAGTGGTTTACACGACCATTGACGTGGATGCAGTGCAGCTAGCGATGAACGGTGAGGATCCATCATGCATCCCTCTCCTCCCCTTGGGATTCGTCATCATCCCAACAAAAGGCAGTCATGATTATATGATGATGATCAGTAATAATAGCGAGGAAAACAACAACAACAACAACAACAACAACAATGGATGCCTTGTGACCATAGGGCTTCAAGTTTTGGCAAGCACCATCCCAACCGCAAAGCTCAGCCTCTCGAGTGTCACCGCCATCAACCATCATTTATGCAACACCGCTCAGCAAATCAACGCTGCTCTTGCCAAAGGCACCATCAATACTAGTAACAATATTATTTGCTCCAACGACAATGCCATCCATCATTCCGCTTCCAGTACTGCATGCTAGCTGTTTAGGTAAATAATCCTACAAGAAGAAGACTTGTTTTGTTTTGTTTGTTGTTTTGGAAGTCAAGAGCGAACCAGCTGATGAGATCTTTGCTATCTATCTATCTTGTCATCGATGCTTAGGTAGCAAGGGTCGTGGTTCGGGTATTGACTTTCTTTTTTGTTATTATTAAGATTTTATCATCACCTTATAATTATGCATTTCGATCGATTAATCTTGTACGTCCAAAATTATTATGCACTTTTTGATTTTTTAAATATGATCGATGTCGGTACAAGAAAAATCACACTAAAAAAACAAGGCCACATGCTTCTTTATTAGTGAGTGATGATGGAAATAAATAAATTTGTGTGCGAAAAGTAATTTTGAATATTACAATAAATATTGTGAGTATTAATGTGACAACAAACAAAATTCCAAATTCACAAAAACAGCACCCAACACTTTCCATTCATTCATTTTCATCAAAGAAACAATGTCTCTCCTTAATCTAACCCCTCACAAACCTTCTTCTTCACTTCTCATCTCCGGCCACAACCATCTCAATTTCCACCCTAAATCAACCAAACCCTATTCCGTCTCCTTCTCCCCAACCCCCAAATTCACCTTCTCCGTGCGCTCCTCCGTCGGTGAACCCGCCGACCCGCCTTCGAAGCCCGAAAACCCGGCAAACGTAGATGACTGGGGCGAAAAAGCGGCTTCGGATCCCGAGCCTGCGTCGAGATTCTCGGCCGCAGATCCTCCCCGAGACGAGGATGAGTGGGGAGGAGTTGGGCTGGGCAATGGAAGCACCGCTGTTGCTGACGTAAGCGAGGAGGATAAAGACGAGAATTCTGGGAAGCTCTGGGATCTGAAACGGGTTTTGGTCGACACGGTTAGCGGTTCGGATTTTGGGTTCCGGGCCTCCTCGGAGGTTCGGGCCGAGGTCCTCGAACTCGTTTCGCAATTGGAAGCTGCGAATCCGACCCCTGCGCCGACTGAGAGCACCGACTTGCTCGATGGGAACTGGGTTCTAGTGTGAGTTTTTCTATTCTTTTTCTTTTTATTAAATTCTTCATCAATTTCATTTCTTCATCATTTTTTGAAATCGATAAGCTAATTTTAGAGGTTTTAATTTATAGAAATTGGTCATATTATTGCAATAATTGATGCATGGGCGAAATGTTTAAAATATAGTACCATTTTTCTGCACTTTTTTCGCCTTAAGGTTCCCGGTTCAGTCTGTTGGCCCTGACTTGTTTTCTAAACTATGCTGAAGACAATAACTTGCCCATAGCAGATTTGTTGATTCAATTATACTGTAGATGTCTATGAAATGGATAGGCATTGATACAATTATCCTACGTTGGTGTGTATATGAAGTTGGAGATAAGAAAGTGTTCTTACTCAGTTACCTGCATTCACAAGAGAAAAAAAAATGTTTCTTTGTCTTGAATGGATTTTCACTATGTGCGAATATATACTCACCTGGTGTGTATATGAAGTTGGAGATAAGAAAGTGTTCTTACTCAGTTACCTGCATTCACAAGAGAAAAAAAAATGTTTCTTTGTCTTGAATGGATTTTCACTATGTGCGAATATATACTCACCTATGTGTGTGTATAAATGAAATGAAATGAAGATTACGACAACTTCAATTATCGTGTTTAAAAACGCAAGTAACAAGCATATCTTCAGTGTCCATTTTGCTGCATCAATTTGTTTGCAACAATTTAATTATGAATGCATATCAGGTACACAGCAACCTCTGAACTATTGCCTCTGCTGGCAACCGGCAGTATCCCTGGGGTGAAAGTTGAAAAGATTACCCAATCTATCGATACAAATACCCTTACCATTGACAACGCCACCACAATATCCACCCCGTTTTCCTCCCTTACCTTTAGTGCTTCTGCGTCCTTTGAAGTCCGAACCCCTTCAAGAATACAGGTACTATGTTACTCTCAATTAGAGCTGCAAATGAGTGAGTCGATTTTAGTATTCATGATCTCGAGCTTGACCTGATAAAGATATAAACATGCTCAAGATCAGCTCAACAAAAGCTAAAGTTTAGCCCTTTTTAAAAAAAATATATTTGTTTGCAGGTTGAGTTTAAACAAGGGACATTTAAGCCTCCGGAAATAAAGTCGACCATTGATCTTCCAGAAAGCATCAATCTTTTCGGGCAAAACATAAATTTAGGTGCAGTAAAGCAATCTCTGAGCCCACTTGAAAATGCTGTGGAGGGCATAGCACGCACTGTTTCTGGTCAACCGCCTGTTAAGATTCAGATTCCAGGTGAACGGACTAAATCATGGCTTCTGATAACGTACCTTGATAGAGATGTTCGGATTTCAAGAGGCGACGGTGGACTTTTTGTGCTTGTCAAGGAAGGGAGTCCGCTTATATACTTCTAGCTCCTGCGGTAGAATTGTCACATATATATACACACACATGAATACAAGACGACATGTTATGTAATATGTACTGCTCGATTCGTGATTGTGTACAATAATAAGATAAGCCATTAGGTGTTATTAGTAAGTAGATTCAAACTGTACCTTACCCGGCTTCTAAAGCTGTGTGCCTCCTTTTGATAACTTTTTCTTAACTTCCACATATACCCCTTGGCTAAAATGTAGGCATAAAATGCAGACCATCAAACAATTGTGACATTGACTCAGCTGAATAAGCGATCATGAAAAAAAAATGTCAAAATAAACAATCAATCAAGACAATTGTGACATTGATTCAGCTTAATAAGCGATCATGAAAAAAAAAGTCAAAATAAACAATCAATCAAGTAAGCATCATGAATATTGATTCTTTAGAAAATTAAAGGGTTAAATCTGAAATTATTTATATAAATTGTTCAATAGAAAAGTGTTAAATTGATTGATTGATTTATTTATTTATGTATTTGTTTTTAAATACAGTACGTAATTTCTCACATTTAAGCAGTTAAAAGTTATAAAAAAGGGTTGCCTTGTTGAGTGTAGTGTATGTATGTAATGGCTGCATTATCTTTTTCTCTCTCGAAGCACTGCCTTCTCTCTCTATCCCTTCCATTCATTAAGCTCTCTCCCAGATGTAACCAGAGTTTTTATTCAATAAGCTCCTCCTCCGCCGTCAACCGACATTCTTATCCGAATGGGCGGCCCAGATTTTCATCCATGGCCGCCACTGAAATTACGGAAACGCCCACTGTCACGCCGCCGACAGATACAGATGCATCCGAGGGTAAAATCGTTCTTCCAACTAATCAGTCGTCCCAGAGACTCCTCCGGATTCGCCATACCGTAAAGGCTTTCTCACTTAATTTAATTTTCAAATTTCTGATTTTTTTTCTAGGTCTTCTTCAATTGTTGCTACTTCTAGGGTTAGGGATTCGTAATTGAATACTATAATATCAGTATTAACTGGTGCAGTGTGCTCATGTAATGGCCATGGCTGTTCAAAAGATTTACCCCGATGCAAAAGTCACGATTGGCCCGTGGATTGAACACGGTTTCTACTATGACTTTGATATGGAGCCTCTGACTGATAAGGACCTTAAGAAAATTAAGAAAGAAATGGTGAGCAAACGAGCTTCTTTAGTTCGTCTAGGATGATGAAATTTAATTGTTGTTAATGTATCTGTTTCTCGAATAATATATCTGTAGGATCGCATTATTGGAAAGAATTTTCCTTTAGTTAGAGAAGAAGTTAGTAGAGACGATGCTCAGAAAAGGATAACGGCTATCAATGAGCCCTACAAGATGGAGATTTTAGAGAGCATAAAGGAGGAGCCTATCACCATCTATCATATAGGTGATGAATGGTGGGATCTTTGTGCTGGGCCTCATGTTGAGTCCACCGGAAACATCAATAGGAATGCGGTCGAGCTAGAGTCTGTTGCTGGGGCTTACTGGAGAGGAGACACGAATAAGCCAATGCTGCAACGGATATATGGTACTGCATGGGAGAGTGAGGAACAATTGAAAGCTTATCGCCACTTCAAGGAGGAGGCTAAAAGGCGGGATCACCGTCGGATTGGTCTTGATCTTGATCTCTTCTCTATACAGGTTGGTGACCGTGAGAAAAGAACAATAATTATATCATGTCTTACTTAAATATCACAATTGCATGTATTGCAGGACGAGGCTGGTGGAGGGTTGGTTTTCTGGCATCCCAAGGGAGCTATTGTAAGGCACATAATCGAAGATGCATGGAAAAAGATTCACTTACGGGACGGCTATGACTTACTCTATACTCCGCACGTGGCAAAAGCTGATCTATGGAAGATTAGTGGTCATCTCGAATTTTACAAAGAGAGCATGTTTGATCAAATAAAGATAGAGGAAGAACACTATCAGCTTCGACCTATGAATTGTCCTTACCATATACTTGTTTACAAAAGGAAGCTACACTCGTACAGGGAGTTTCCGATCAGGGTTGCCGAACTTGGGACGGTGTATCGATATGAGTTGTCCGGAAGCTTACATGGCTTGTTCCGAGTTAGGGGATTCACTCAGGATGATGCACACATATTTTGTCTAGAAGATCAAATCAAAGATGAAATCAGAGGTGTCTTGGATCTTACTGAGGATATATTGTTGCAATTCGGTTTTGACAAATATGAAGTCAACCTCTCAACAAGACCCGAGAAATTTGTGGGAGGCGATGATATATGGGATAGAGCAACATCCGCTCTAAAGGACGCTTTAAATGACAAAGGTTGGAATTATCAGATAGATGAGGGTGGTGGTGCTTTCTATGGTCCAAAAATTGATCTCAAAATAGAAGATGCTTTAGGAAGAAAATGGCAATGCTCGACCATACAGGTGTTGTTGCATGGACTCTGATCGGAATTGTATCTACAATTTATCAACTTTCTGGATTATTAATAACGATTTTTTGGCAGGTTGATTTTAATTTGCCCGAGCGCTTTGACATCACATATGTTGATTCAAATCAAGAGAAGAAGCGACCGATCATGATACATAGAGCAGTACTTGGATCCTTAGAGCGCTTTTTTGGAGTCCTTATAGAGCATTATGCTGGAGATTTTCCCTTATGGCTTGCTCCTATTCAAGCTCGGATTTTACCAGTAACTGACACACAGGTACAATTGTTTTTTTTTTTAAATTTCATCATTTTTCTAGAAAGCTCACAGTGAACTCGGTTTTATTTATTAAATAAACTACTAATATGATGTCTTTTTTTAATGTGTGAGAACCGACAAACTCTCGAGTATTCCAATTTTTAGTTTATTTATTGTAACTCTTTGAACTTTTTCTAGTGTTTTTCATTTTCTTTACTTTTTTTCTTCTAGTAAAATAATAATAATAGTAGTAATCAATTTCTTGTGACATGCATGCATTGTTTTTTTTTTTTTTGTTAAAGGTCAATCACATAGAAAAAATAAAAAGTATAATACAGTACTGCGCATTGCATGCATTGTTACAGGTCGAGTACTGCAAAGATGTGATCAAAATACTGAAAGCCGATGGCATTAGGGCTGAGATTTGCAGTGGCGAGCGCCTTTCCAAGCTCATTAGGAACTCTGAGAAACTAAAGATCCCATTAATGGCTGTAGTGGGGCCCACAGAGGTGGAAACACAAACAGTTACAGTTAGATCGAGGTTTGGTGGAGAGTTGGGAACTATGGCTGTGGATGATTTTATCAGCAAAGTGAAGCATGCAGTTGAAGACAAGAGTCTCTTTTGATCACCTTCGTACATTATGAAATATGGATCAAAGAAATATTGAGTACCGAGGGGGACCAAATTGTTTTCTTACCAAACTGGAAAAATAATTTGTTAGCACTTAGCAACTGTTATGTATACTTGTACATTGAAAAGGTATTAAACAGGCTGGCCACCGTGCTTAATTCATTGTGTTTTGTTTTTATTCTGTGTTTTGCCCTTTTGTTTCGAATTTTATCTAGAGGTAGTATATTCCACCAGGAGAAGGCAGATATAGTGATGCCTCTGAGGATAAATCTGTCCTTATCAGTAAGAACGAGTCGTCTGGGAGACCCCTGTAGGATTTCACCTGACGAGAAATAGTAGTAATAATACCCACACCTACTAACAATTCACTACAAACATCCCATGGGATTTGCATTTATCTAACTAAATGAAGGGAAAAAAAAACAATTATGAAGGGAAATTTGTAACTCTGAAAGAACTGAATTTTGTAGTTGTATGTAATTGAGAACATGTCAAGCATAATGGACATTGGATACATTTATCAAAATTTGTACCTATCAAATAAACCCGAATTTAATGGCTTAGGATTCTCTCTGACTAAGCCTTCTTCTTCTTGGACTTAAGCATCACATACCCAATAAACACAGAAAGAAAGCAGACAAGCGCGACACCTGCGTACACAGGAATGAGAACAGCATATTCCTGAGGCAGAAAGTAGTTGTGCACAAAGTGTTCACTGTCCACAAATGGCTGAAAGAAGATCAAAAGAAATACGTTCAAGTTTCAGATATTCAATATATAATCAGTGTTTTAAACGAGACAGTTGATTAACTAACCAGGATGATAACCCAAAAGGTATAATAGGTGAAGATGGACAAGCTGATGACTGATAAAATCAGGCCAATCGCCCTGTCTGCTAGTTCCATTATACTCTCCCGACTCTATATATTTCTACATAAACATTCAAGATTAAATGATTATGCTACTCTAAAGTTTACCCACCAGAAGTACAGTAAATACTAAATACATGAGAATGATCGAGTAGTAGTAGTAGTAAATGAGCAATGGTAGGATCAGCAATCTAAATGTAGAACATCAATTGTTTTGCTGAAACAACAAATATTTAGAGGCATAGAGTGTAGTATTTCTATCACATTGCCTCTGATCAATTTTATACATAAAAAAGTGTTGAACAAACGAAATAGACATCAAGCATCTAACTACTGAAACCAAACCAACACGAAAAACTCGTGCGGGATATTTAAATGACTTGGTTATGGTATATGTTATAATTTGTAAGGTAGATCAGGAAGAAATCTGAGCTTGTTTGTATGGTAAAATTGCTTTCTTTTTTGTTGACCTAATTTTAAAATATAAATGCTCTTGGTGAAATCAATTGAAATATACAAATATCAAAGATATCACTTACTCATATACTTAGAATACAATATCAAAACAACAAATTATATAAATCAATCAACAAATTCCGAAACTGAATTCAACCAAAAAAAAAGTCTTCGTGATTCAAGCTAAAACCATGTGATTCTAATAACATCGATCAATATTCAGAAGAAAATTGAAAAAAGAAATCACATTTTTTTTAAATACAGTACCTGCTGCTGGATTTCGAAGCAGAGAATTTGCAGCTTGTTTGAAGCAGAAACGCAAAAGGAGTAAAAATGATATTTTTATTTGATTTTAGTAAAAAGTGTTTACTGCAGAACAACCCCTCAACATCACCACTATTCACGAAATAGCCAACTGCCACGTAATATTCATTATTTTATCATTCTGCTCTATTTCTATTTCTTCACTTCGAATGAATTGTTTCTCCTCCGTCAAATTTATTACCTTGCTTAATCATCGTTCCCACTCGATTTGGGGGGTGTTGTTCGATTATTAGTGTTTGAAGAAAAATATAATTAATATATAAGACGATGAGTTTCCAAGATCTCGAAGCGGGGAGAGGATCTGGGACTCGGAGAGGGTTTGTAAATGGGAAGCAGGATCCGACACAGGCAGTGGCCTCCGGCATATTCCAGATCAACACGGCGGTTTCCACCTTCCAACGACTTGTCAATTTTCTCGGTACTCCCAAGGACACGCCTGAGCTTCGTGAAAAGCTGTTAGTTATATTTTCTTAGCTTCTTATAATAGTTATTCGTTTTCTTCTTCTTATAATAGTGCTGTATTGTTTTTATTGACGCTAGAGCTGGACTTTTCTAGACTTATTGGTTGTTTTAGTGTAGCGTCATTTTGAATTTTATGTGTGGAATTTCTGTTTTTCGTAATTGGAGATAGTGTATGTATAGCTTATGTCAAGTGAGCACCTTGGAAAACCGAAAGCGCTTGTCCTGTTAATGCCCCGCCTCTCGTGTGCCTAGAATCTGAAGTGATCACCTTTGACTACACTGATTAGGATCACATGTTTCGAACAAATTCCATTTTTTCCATCTGATCATCAAATAGGTATAGAAAGAGGCATATGACCTGATTGATATTCATAGAACTTTTGAAAACCTAACCTTTGGTTACATGTATTTGCCTTTAAGGTCTGTTTACTTTTGGCTTCTAAGGGAAATGGGTACTAGATAGAACTTTCAATTTCTCTGCCTTTGCAGTTTGCGGAAAATTATAACTGCACTTTTTCTTTTACTCTCAGGAATACTCCTATGATATTGATCACTAATGATGTGTTTACTGCAATATAATTCAACAATGACATTTAAAGAAGACCATATTGATACTTCTGTTAGAATCTTTTTCTATCCGAATGCTAAAACTCTTTGAGGATGTCAGCGGTCTTCAAGATGTCATGTGATTTCTGAATACATATTGGCTCGTAGTATTATCATCAGAACAGAAAACATTATGGCGATGCAATTCTTATGTTTGTTTTGCTCAACTGCAGGCATAAAACTCGGTTACATATCGGGCAGTTGGTGAAGGATACTTCAGCTAAACTGAAGCAAGCTAGTGAAGCAGATCATCGTGTTGAAGTCAGTGTAAGTTTGCATGCTTGTTTTGAGTTACTCATGTGGAAGTTATGCTTATTATATTTCAGTTCCTTTCCCTTATTTGTCATCTTCCATTTCTTCCTGGAATATGGATTTGTTTGTGTCATCATGCTGTGCTTTATAACCATGAGTGATGTTTCATTTCATACAGACAAACAAGAAAATAACAGATGCTAAACTCGCAAAAGACTTTGAAACAGTTCTAAAGGAGTTCCAAAAGGCACAGCGGCTTGCAGCTGAGAGGGAGACATCATATACTCCTTTTGTTCCTCAAGCTGTTCTTCCTTCTAGGTAACCCATTGTTGAGATGCTATATTATTAAGGGTTTGGCTCTGCTGTTTCATGTTTCAACTAGTTGCAAAATTATTTATCGTTAATGTTTTGGGAAATTGGGTGAGACATGAGCTTTGGCCTTTGAAGCATTGAGTTTTATTCGGGATGCATCTTAAAATTTTGAAATGATTATGTCCTGCAGCTACACAGCTGGGGGGATTGATGTTGGTGAAGATAAGACTCCGGAACAGCGAGCCCTTCTTGTGGAATCTAGAAGGTACAAATGTGAAAGTGGGACTTTGGACATTATTCTTTGTCCTTTACCTATGTGTTTTAAGCAGATTATTATTTATTTATCAATTGTTTGATCTTTGGTGTGTAATGTACTGTTTTTCTCATCTTATCGGCACTTAATATTTGTACATGATGGTATTGCTTACATGTATAACCTATTCAGAGTTGTCTAATGACCATTATAATCTTGTGATGTCTCGTACATTATCTGTTTGTTCTGATTATTTATCTTAAGACATAAACTAATCCCAAATTTCCCCCAGCTCTTATGTAATTTAATTGTTGAAAAATTACCTATGCTTGTATTGATATTACTTTACTTTGTTTATGCAAACAAGCAGTTTTTTCAGTATGGTCGTGGTTTAATGGTATAACACTTCTTTCCATCGTATAATTTGGGAACATTCATTGTATGTTAGAGTCTCCTTTATCTTAGTATGTGACCCCTTATAATGATCTAGTGTCAATTATGAAACATGGACTTTGCTTATCCATTAGAAGATTGTTATATACATAAAAAAATTGTGCGTCATGTGTATGTTGCAGACAAGAGATTTTGCTATTGGACAATGAAATTGCGTTCAATGAGGCCATTATAGACGAAAGGGATCAGGGAATTCAAGAAATACAACAACAAATTGGTGAAGTGAATGAGATTTTCAAGGATCTTGCGGTACTGGTTCACGAGCAGGGAACTATGATTGGTAAGTGATTTAGATTTTAGAATGTACCAGATTTTTAATTTACTGGTTAAAGAGTTAGAGATTAACATAAAGTATTGATTTATCTATCAAGATGATATTGGCTCCAACATCGAGGGTTCTCATGCTGCAACTGCTCAAGGGAAATCTCACTTGGTCAAAGCATCTAAAACCCAGCGGTCAAATTCTTTTCTGGTGAGTTATAAAGGACATACAGCCATGTTCAACAAAAGACAACATATAGTGTTATAGGTGCTCGTGCTTTAAAGTATTCTACGGAACTTGAACTCCACAATGTTAGGGTGAAGATGTGTGGTCATTACTATTTGTTGGGTATTTTATGCTCACAGTCCTAACCACACATGTTGTCCTGATAATTGTATGCACTTGGTTGTCGTCACTTGCTAGTCTCAGTTCAAGATTATTTTATCATGCACAGATGTATAATAATATCATTGGTAATGAATTTTGACTGTGTATCGTCTATAGACAGATGGTTTCAATTTCTTCAATTGTTTTAATTTAGCATGCCTTTTGACTTTAAAGAAGTGAAAATAATGTTAGCACTTTGCAGACTAAAGTGTGTATCCTTATTCCTTGATGCCATTATCTGATTGTTCGTTCAGTATTTTATCTCTTAGTTTGTGAGAAGTATATCTTCTCCCTAATATTCTATACACTATTCTTTCTGCATTGCAGACTTGCCTACTCCTAGTGATATTTGGCATCGTGCTACTCATACTGATTATAGTGCTTGTTGCCTGATCTGGAGTTCTTCAAAAGATTTTGAGAATCCAGAAAGATGCTGGAAGACAACGGAAGTATATAATTTCTTTGATTTATTGTTGTTGCTGCTAATACTACTACTATAGAACTATACTTTGTGTCATCATTATTATATATATTTATAAATTGAAAAGAGCGGTTGCTTTTAAAAGTGTGTTGTGTGTTGCTTCTCGAATCAAATGGTATGACACCCGTTTCATTGTAAAAGTGTGTTGTGTGCTGGTTACGATCATGATCAGACTCGTGTGTTCAATGAAGTGGTGATATCAACAGATTATTCATTATTATTTATTGTCATTTGTTCGAAAGTTTCTATATTTTTGTGAGGGTATAAAGTTTGCATTGGTATTGTCATTGACATATTACTCGACCTATATCCAAGTTTTACGAACTTGTATATAAACATCAGATCAGACTACTTGGGATTTTGAGTTCATAAAAATATTTTGAGATCAGAACTTTGATTTTTTAGTAAGAGATTTGTTAGATGATACAAAAAGATTGTGTTAATGCGTTCAAAGTTGCTAAAAAGGACAAAAAAACAGGGGTATTAATTCGGGTTCAAGATCAGTCTACTTGGGATTTTGAGTTCATAAAAATATTTTGAGATCAGAACTTTGATTTTTTAGTAAGAGATTTGTTAGATTATACAAAAAGATTGTGTTAATACGTTCAAAGTTGCTAAAAAAGGATAAAAAATAAACAGGGGTTATAGTTCGGGGTTTTGAACCCGACGTGAATCGAACACGCAACCTTCTGATCTGGAGTCAGACGCGCTACCATTGCGCCACGGATCCCCTTGCTATATGAAAGCAATTTAAATTTATAAGATTCTTAAAATCAGTGCAATGAAATCAGGTAGAATTTCTAAATGAAAGTTAATGAAACTTGAAAGATGCAATAGATAATGTGATCAGCAATAAAAAAAAAACACTCATCATCCGAATTAAATTTATTTATTGATTTATTGTGCAAACAAATAAGGAAATGTAAGTATCCATATGGAACAGGAACAATAAGCAGTCTGTTTGAGAGTAGCTAGGGTGCAGTGTGTTGCTTGCAACCCCTGGGACCGTAATGCTCGGTGCTTCGTTTAACCATCTTCCTACACAAGTAGCAATAATGGTTTTGGCACGCCCAGCACAGCATGTGATTGTTATTACCCGCCTGTTCATAGTTCATACAATCAAAATACAATAAACAAACATCAATCATTCAGACTATCTTTAATTTGTTTTACTCTCTCAATAGAATTTTAGGAATTCATTCGATCTCACCCTTGCATTGGGCTGACGACAAGCCGGGCATGGATGAACTTGTCCAGGAGCCAATTCACCCATCCGTGCAGCTATTTGACGACCAATTTGACGATCGTTCATCATCCTCTCTTCCCACCTCTGAATCTCGTCTTGTGGGAATAGCTCACATGGACCATCTCTGCTTGATTTCCAGTAATAGTAATTGTCAATGGAAAGGTAGTAGAACATTATTTTGTCATTTGCAATTATGGACTAGTTTTTTTAACAATATTGCAAACCTGAAATGGTCGTAACCGGAGATTGTTTGATTACAACGGTAGCAGAAATATCCCCCACAATTACCACACACCATCTTATTGCAACCTTCGCTTCGAACTATAGCCATCTTACAAACCGGGCATTGCTTTGCAATACGTTGAATCTCACTCACGCTGATAATCTCATTAATCATTTCTTGTTCCCGCCTCCTTTGATCCAATTTCAAAGACGTTGACTTTTGTCTCTCCTAGTCAACGCACATCACCAAGATTCATATTCCCATACAAGAAAAGGTTAAAAAAGGAAAACACGATCGATTCCATAGTCCGTACCTGCAGAAGAATTAGTTTCACTTCCGGTGTCATGCATTCGACTCCAACATGCCGTTTTTCACTACAAAGTGTACAGAAGCTGTAAAAGCACTTTGAGCACTGTGCGAATTCTTCTTCTTTATCTTGTATACAGGCTGTGTCGCATCTCGGGCAGTAAACCACGTCACTCATCGACTCCAGCGTCTTTGTTAAAACCAACGACTCCCAGCGTTCGAATTCTTCTTTTCCGAGAAATTTCTTGAGCAGACCAGGTGGAATCACCCCTTCACATTTTGCTTTCGGGCATTTCAGCTTTGAAACAGTTCCGTCCGTTACATGAATCCCAACAAACATTTTCATGCATTTCTCGCAAAAGAAGTGCTGACATGGCAGTCTAGTGAACTCCAAACCTAATAACAAAAAAAAAGTTCAGATTTGAATTTTTTTTTGATTTTTTTTTCTTGTGAATGTATTTAAACGACTTACCAGGAAACTCGCTGAGACATATGGTGCATTCTTGGATATTTTGGCAGAAATTATCGTAGCGCTTTTCATCATCATAACTCTTCATACAAGGAATATCAATATCAGGAGAGACACTTTTTGATATTGCCCTCCTGTCTTCGTTGTCATTTCGCATCACACGGCCATAGGGACCAAGAACTATCTCGCTCTCGAAACCGAGGTAAGAGAGGGTACACCCCTGTAACCACTCCACCCACCCATACATCACTTCGTTCCCAGCTTGCTCTAACCAAATCGAATCAAGCTTGCGGCAAAGATCGGAGATTTTAGTAGCTCCCAACCATTGTGCGGATATTGTAAAGAGAGGAGGGCACATGCTAGGGTATGATTTGGGTAGTAAACACGTTAACACAATTGGTGGGAGATATTCGACTTGGAACAAGTATGAAAAATCCGAAACATCGTTGGAGGCGTTTAACTTTGTACTGATGCGAATTCCCTTGGGCACTTCAACGTGAATATTAACCTGTTCGTATAATGAAATATAAAAAAAAACTGATTTCGAGCAAAAAAGAGAAACGCGGCACAGTCTTGATGGCTTGATTACCTGAAAACACTTGGAGCCACTCTGGTTGTCTAGAATGATAATGTTATCTCCGTAAATGGATTCCATAACTAGCAGCTGCAAAAATAAACACATCAAAGCTTCAGCGAAATTATAATTCTTCCCTAAGAAAAATCGTTGATTTTGGATTCAACCTTTTCATAACATATAAAGTTTATGTTTAGCATCTGTAATCTATTAGCACTAATTAGCAATTCATAACCAAATATACATACACAAATACATAGCAATTAAAATTGAAATACAAAAGATGTATTTATTCTTCTTAAGTATATATACCTCATCCTCTTGCATCTGTTGATTGATGGCTAGAACCTCTTCGTCGGGCGGGAGCTCATCGACAGCACTACTTAGGCTGAGCTCCTTCAACCTCTTAAGAGGATCATCCGAATTCAACTCTGGAATAATTTCAGCCTCTTCGGCAAGATCCAATTTTGAACTCGACCCGGAAACACATTCAGACTCAGGCTCTTCTTTTCCGATCAAAATACCACCACCACCAACAACACTATTCGAATCAGTTTTCAAGATTGAGCTAGGATTCTCCTCTTCCTCTTCCTCTTTGTTTACTGCGGGCCGAGGGGCCCACCTCGAATTATTGCGGATCGGGGGGCGTTTTTGGTAATTTTGATCAGAAATGGGTGTGGCTGTGAGAGTCTTGCTTTCTTCTTCTTCTTCTTCTTCATTACGATCAGAGTTTCTGTTTCGAGGCCTTCTGTAACCCCCTCTTCCCCTTCCTCTCCCTCTCCCTCTCCCTCTACCTCTTCCTCCTCCTTCTCCTTCTCCCCCCCTTGAAGACATGGCGGCGGCGGCTGATGATCGATGGTGGGTGGCTAATTGCCTATTATTTGGTTGTTATGATTCTGGGTTTAAATGAGTCAGACGGTTATCTAGGTTTTTTTATTTTCACCTTGTTCATCACGTAAATTTAATTAACTTTGCCTTTTTATTAAAGTTTACTATTTTGAAATTAAAAGGTAAAAGTAGTTTTAACAGGTAAATACAGAAAGTTTACTGTAATTTTTTTTGTGTGAATAAATTATTAGTAGAAAATAAATACATAAATTTCAAATTCAGATGATTGTATGATAAGTAATTTTAATTTTATATTCAAGATCCAAGAAAATTTGTTACTGCTACTATTTGCAAGTGTTGTGAGATTCATGAAACATTAGAAAACAGGTAAAATTGTAGCAGCAGAGCCAATTTCACTAAATTTGTATCTGAAAAACTTTGGTTCGCCCTCCAAGCGATCCAATATCATGACAGATCCATCGAATTTGCCGATCACCATTAAGCTAACCAAACCAAATCGGCCGACAACAATCTTTCTAGAAAACATCCGACGAGTTTGAATGTATTTATTGTAAACAAAATCAAAACAAAAAACAGAGAGTATTGATGCTTCTTGATTGATGGATTTTATTCGGCAGTGTGCTGCTTGCAACCTTTGGGACCGTAGTGCTCGGAGCTTCGCCTGACCATCTTCCTACACAAGCAGCAATAGTGGTTCTGGCACGCCCAACACAATATGTGATTGTTATTTCCCACCTGCAACACTCGTGAGGCGTTACTAGCTAGCTAAAATACGCATAAAATACCTTTGATCAAGTAAATAATCGTAACAAGTCATTTCATCAAAACCACATTCGACATGGTTAATGTACGACGTACTGACCTTGAGATTTTGTTGAGCACAATTAGGACATGGGCGAACATGTTTAGGAAACATTTTGGCTATATGTGCAGCAACTTGCACAATCTTCTCATCCCCCCTACCCCTTGTATCATCATTTTCTTCTTGATCACACCTGCACCAGTTATAAATAAATCAGTAAGATGTTATATATAGAAAAACAAATTATACTCTACTACACCTGTTATGGGCATATCCGGAGGAGAGGGGTTTACTGCATCCGTAGCAGAATCTTTCATTGCAATTACGACAAACCATGTGATTGCAACCTTGGCTTCGAACTATAGCAATATTACAGCGAGGGCATTGCTTTGTAGAACGAAGTACCTCCCTCAAACTAAGAATCTCGTTTATCATATCATGCTCCCGTTGCCTCTGATCTGATTTTAACGACGATGAATGTTGCCGCTCCTGCAGATAAATGATATCGATATGACATGATGAAGTTCAATAAATCAATCAATTGAAATACATACATACCTGCAAAATGTTGAGTTTCATCTCTGGTGTCATACATGCAACTCCGACATGGCGCCGATCTTTGCAGAGTGTACAAAAGCTGTAAAAGCACTTTGCGCATTGGGAGGATTTGTCATCCTCGTCTTGTAAACACGGCGTCTCGCATCTCGGGCAGTAGACTACGTCAACCATTGATTCAAGCGTCTTTTCTAGCAACAGCGACTCCCACCGTTTGACTTCATCTTCTCCGAGTAATCTTTTGAGCAAACCGGGTGGAATCACTCCGTCACATTTTGGTTCTGGGCATTTAAGCTTTAACACCGTCCCATCAGCTACATGGATCCCAACAAATGTTTTCAAGCATTCCCCGCAAAAGAAGTGCTGACATGGCAGTCTAGTGAATTTTGAACCTAAAAAAAAAAAGGACAAAATTGTAAAAATACCAATTGCGCAAAAGTTATCGTCGGTCTTAATAATTACCAGCAAACTCGCTGAGACAGATGCTGCATTCTTGGATATTTTGGCAGAAGTTGTCGTTACGCTTTTCATCATCGTAACTCTTCATCCAGTAAAGAATATCTTTATCATCATCATCATTGGTTCCATTAAGAAGTAACTCAGTGTGAAAACCAAGAAAAGAGAGGGTAGATGCATGTAACCATTCCACCCATTCGTATATCACCTCTTGCCCTGCAGCCTGTTCTAACCAAATCATATCAAGCTTGCGACAAAGATCGGAAATCTTAGTGGGCCCCAACCACTGAACAGATATTGTGAAGTGAGGAGGGGAGGTGCTTGGGTATGATTTAGGCAACAGAAATGTGCAGACGATGGGTGGGAGATGCTCGACTTGGAATGAGGAGTTTAGATGATGATCTGTAGAAGTAGTCATGATGAGGAATCCCTTGGGCACTTGGACATGAATATGAACCTCAAAGCACTTTAAGCCAAGGATCTTAATGTTATCTCCATATATAGATTCCAAAGCTAGCAGCTGTAACACAACAACGACAACATCCATCGATCCGGCATTTCATCGATAATATATATATAGTGCGTGCGTGGTTCGTACCTCATCCTCTTGTAGATGTTGATTCATGTCCAGAAGCTCATCTTCATCATCTGCCAGCAACTTATCGGACGACGACTCTTCAATAGGACTATTACTTTTGAAAGCAGCAGCTGAGTTAGGAATAGGGTCATGATCATCTTGCACCAACCGCACCCCACATGCTCTCCTCGACGACGTCGACATATACATATAATATACTACTCTGTATACAAAAATTACTTGTTGTACAAAAAAAGAAAATAAAAGGAGGAAGAATATATATACAGCTATCCCTAAATATACTCTCACGCAAGTTTTATCAACCGATCGAATTTTTCGTGATTTTTTCAACTTGGTCACCACGTAAGTTTTAACAAGTCAATAAAGTGATAAACACATTGTTTGATTTATTTATTTTTATAGTTAAAGTTCCAAATTAAAATTTTTATTTTTACAATTATTTTTAAAATCTTTTAGAAATAATTACTTTTCAAGTTATAAATACTTTTTTCTCGTTAACCATACAAATATCTGCATTAATGAAATTTAACGAGAAGGTTGAATTCACTTTAGGAAATTATATTATAGAAACAGGATTCTTGTACACTAAATATTTTCATTGGGGTTATAGTTTTATGAATATAAATATGAGCAGTACGTACCTTGCAATATCATACAGTATACATATAAGATATACGAATTACGATGATGGGTGCACGTATAATATTAATATATGCACTTGTTTTTGCAGCAGCAGCAATTGCAAATGCAGAAACTCGATCATTTCACAAGGCAGGACTGATAATAACAAACCAGTTTTCAAATGAAGTCCTGAAAGTCCAATGCCACTCCGAAGACGATAATCTTGGAGATCACGTGCTCGCCTATGGCCAGTCTATACAGTGGCATTTCCATATCAACCTTTGGCTAACTACAAAGTTTTGGTGTCAAATCAAGGCCACACACGTCTCTGGGGTCTTCGACGTTTTCACTACAAAGTTGAACGACAAATATTGTGGCAATTGGTGTCAGTGGTTTATACGTGATATTGGGCCATGCCTCAATGATAGCATACACGGTGGAGCTCCGCCTCACTGCCAGCCATGGAAGGAGGCCCATTCGTAGTGAAGTTCAAAGGGGGAATAAATCTTACTAATAATTATACAGGTTTATTGACTTTTCCTGATGTTTGGAAATTGGAATACCTGTAAGAGCCAAACACCTATTTCTATGATATACCAGTGAGTACCTATAATAAGAAAAAAATTAAAAAAAAAAAAAAAACACTTCCAAATTTTAAATACAGAGTGTCAAACCTCCCTTCCCTTTAGGTATATATATTACAAACATATTACATATACCTGCTTATGAGAGTAGAATTGAGAAATAGAAACAAATATCAATTAGTCAAGGTATTGCAACTTTGAAAGATCATTCCTTTCTACTTCCTTTTTGTAAATACTAATTAGTCTAAACCTTTAGGGCAGTTTTTTTTGGGGTTGATACACTCCTTTCCCGGCTCGAATATTCGGATTGCTCGAACGACACGTGCAACGGAAACTCAATCTAGTCAATCCAAAAACCAACAAATTCACCCCTTTCGAAAACGACGACACGTTGTTGAGAATCCACCCAACCTGAGTGTACCAAATTCTCAACCAACAATCAACGGCAACTATCCAATATATATATATATCCACCTCAAGCATTTAATAGAGTAAAACACAAACAAACAACGAAAACCAAATATGATTTGTTTACCTTTCCATCTAAATTCTAAAGCAGAAACAGCACATTGTGCTTCCTGTTCTGTTGCAAAAGACACAAACCCGTATCCACCTGATCTTCTTGAATGATTATCAAATATGACCCTAACTGAAAGAGGATTGAATTCGGAATGGAGAGATCCCGGAGATGGTTGGACCTCACTTTCCATGCAAGATTTGACACATAGAGCATATAGCGCACATTTGCTGGTGGAATCTCACCAACAGCAACAGTACTGGTAGGTTTCTTGAATCTTCTCGATAGCTCAACTATGATAATCCTACCATTCAGTTCCTGCCGAGAATAAGATCATCAAGATTAAGATTATCTAAACATAAAGAAGGTGTATAGTAACACATTCTTCACTAAACTAACTACACTGATTATGGTCCCACTAAATGAACCCCGCAATCCAATTGGCACGGAACTAATTATTTGTGTATCATTTCATATCATTAGAATACCAACAACAAATGAAAATTCTCTGTAATCTGAAATCATTACATAAGATAATAAATAAGAACCCACAACCAATAACGATGATGTACAATATAATTTTTTTTTTAAAAAGTGTTCTTGTGGCTTCTTTCTTACCTCAACGTCTTCAACAACGCCACATTCACCAAGTAGTTTCTTGATATCAGTAACAGAGTACGAGCATGGCAAATTGAGCACGAAAAGTTTTCTCCTGCTGTCCTCGGGTTTTTGAGATTGTTGTTGTTACTCTACAGTTACGCTTTCTACGGATGAGTGCAATTGAAACCCTGATTTCTGTTTTCTACAAAGACTGAAATGTTGAACCTAACTACCTAAGCGAAGATGTATTGAACGTGGAATTTAGTAGAAGGTGAACAAGGGTATCTCTGATTGGAAGAAGAAGAAGATTTTGATGTTATCACTGCCAAAGCCATGGACGGCTGTGCACTGATGATATTTGAAATTGGATGAAACGAACGAACTCTAAATCATACTCCCTCCCTCCCAAACTAATGGTCACATTTCCTTTACAAATTACAAAGGAAATGTGACAATGGGCAAGAGTTGGAGGGAGTAGTAATTTGCAGAATGCTCCTCCAGATTACAATAATTGCATTCAACCCCCTAAAACATTTATAATTCACATGAGGTCTATGTTGTTTTGCATTTAACCTTTTTGACCACAAATACTAGCCTACGACTATCAGACATTTTCTTGATTACAGACAATACAATACTCAGATGATGTTAGTTATCATTCATTCTTTACATACAAGTTTGTCTCAGTCTACACATGTATATTTTAGTCCACCCAAACACGAAAAAAAACACAAATTGGCTCCATCATTGCTCGAATAAAAAATGCTTGAAGGTTGACCATCCACCCCAGATAACTTCAGCCTCATCATTCATCATATAGTGTTTTTGTATTTTATTAATGAAAAATGAGTAACCAATGACATCACATGGCACACCTCCTTTAACACCATCAGAGCATAACCAAAAACACAGATTTTACTGTCTTTTTCATTCTTGGATCCACCATCATCACATAAACCATAAACAATGTCAAATCCCAAGCTAGCAGACTTTCAAGAGATCCACTGGTTTGAAACCTTAGAGAAATGAATTTGAATTGAAGTAACCAACAAAAGAAAAGTGTAGTAATTTCTCAACTATTAATATTCAAACATTGAAAATTCCCTACTCGAACAACACCGGTAATCCTTGCTATACTTTATCACTTAACATTACTAAAAACCTTACCTGCGACTCCCAGCAACCAAAGGACGAACCACATGTCTAATGTTCGAACCATCTTGACCCAGTTTTCTAACCTTCTTCCTATTCACTGAAGGTTCAGATTTGGACCCCCTTAGAGCAGCCAACATTTGCTGACCTCTTGAACCATGCATGCTTTTCTTTATAAATGAGTAAGCTTGCCTTGTTTCCAAATCATCCATATCTTTCTCAAGCCGCCGTTTGCAAGCAATCCGCTCCACTGTCTTCAGATGGCCTCGTGGGATCGAGAAACCTGCATCTAAACACACAAATGATTCAGCACCAAATATCAAATTTATGTATGCATGCAAAGAATAATCATACTAAATATATACCAGGTGGGTCTTCTCTGTATATCTCTGGGCTAGGAGATCTCAGAGGTGTTTTTTCACTAGTGTTGATTTCAAAATTTGTGGACACATCAACTTCTTCACTGGAGTTTAATTTCTCCGGTAATGTCGGAGAAACCCCTTCATGGGGCTTGGGAGAGGCCACACCTGAAGAAAGACTGCTGCCAGCACATTGTGGTGCTACTATACTAGTCGTTATTCTATGCAAATCATTCTGCATTATCACACTGTCCTCAATTTCAATGTTATTTTCAACTTCCTTATCTTCTTGTCCAATATCACCATGACCGTCTTTACTATTGTAATCATTGCTAAGTTTGTCTTCTGTGTTAGAAGTCCCCGGCATGGTGTCTATTGTATCTAGAACAGATTTGGGGGATGTGTTCCATGCATTTGAATCTACACTGAAAAATGTTTGGGTTTCAATAAAACTTGTGAACCATGAAGTGCCCTCTTTTGCGTAGAACAGAAGGTATGCCTCCTGAGAGAGTACATACTCTTCAGTAACCAGCACAACCTACAGCAATTCAAGAACCAAACATCAATACAATTGACATTCAAATATAATAACTAAGTAAAAATAAAATCAAAAGGGCATAAGTTCATTACCCTTGAATCATCGAACTTGCACCACACGTTGGGGGATAAGCGAACGAAACAGTAATAGTGACCTGATGTAGATGTCCATCCAACATGAACAATAACGGCATACAGTTGATACTTGAGTTCTATCTGCAACACCCACAAACAGAGATAGATAGGACGACAATTCAGAACCTTTTTATTGAAAACACTTCAAAAGCAATAAAAAAAAAAAAAACAGACAAGAATATCACAACATCATAGTCGAAACCCCAAATCAATGAAGTGTGTAATAAGCCTCCAATAATTTCGTGTTGTTTCAACTTTCAACAGAAGTTATAAAAGGTGACTAATCTCATCAGTAGATATGATGACATTTTATCCGCCAACCAACAGGCATAGAAACAAAAATCTCTTTCAGAAACAAGGAAAGCAAGTAGTCCTACGATAACATTTTCAAGCTACAAATCAATGCATATTCCATATCAGAAATCCATAATTAAATTCATTATTATAATGTGCTGTTGATTTCAAAGATGCATATGCTGTTTCAAAAGTTTAAAGAAAATGGAACCAGAAATACAAACAAAAACTCACATCACTCTCTTTGGCGCCAGCAGTGAAAGGCACCAAGTCCAATTCTAATGGAAATGCCACATGTTTATCAATTTTCTGGACCAAACAGCCATCATTTTTAAATCTTTTCAATTGAAACACAGCGACTGAAGGGGCCTGGTCATAGGAAAGTTGCTTCTCAATAGCTACTTGTTCCTTACACTCTTCACATGTAAACTTAGTCTCGGGATCTTCAATCTTTTCGACCTTTGTAAAAGATTGGAGAGCTGTTAAAAGGTTGTCGACATTCTCTATTTCCAAACTCAGGTCAATTGAAGGCTCGTAAGTATCAGAACAGTGACCACAGCTACAACACTTCAACTGAAATTCATAAAATGAAGCCCTCGTGGTTATGAATAGGCATGTTCAAGAGTGACTATACATACAAATGAAACAGAAAAATAAAAGGGAAGCGTACTTTGCTGACAAGACGACCACCAAACACAAGATTCACTATGTTATCATCGCTCTTTGTAGAATTGTGACAGCTTTCAAGCCTATCCAAAAAGCACTGAAGGAATTCATGAGCATCTTCCTGTTGGAATCTTTGGAAACCTGACGAAAAATCTGGCGGTTTTACAAGGTCAAGGAAATCACAAAATCAACAAAAAGGCTCTTCAAAGTTTGTGGACCAAACTGAGAAAATTAAACCAAATTAATTTCTAACTAATAACGCATCGTAAAATGGAAACTTATAACGCATCTTAAAATGGAAGCAAGAGAGGATACAGCTCAAGTTGTTGACAAGACTGATAGGAGAAACATGTCTATTTCTCCAAGTCAATGAAAGATTAATCAATTCCCGCAGTGCGCATATTATACAAAACATTTCCTTGTCGCCTGGAAAAATAAATTCAGAGTTTAACACAACATTTGTTACCTAAGAACAATAAATCAAATTGGCCTCATTTTACGTACAATTCGAATGCTTATCCGAAAGAATTCCCTGCAGAAGCGGAACTGTGTGGATAAAACATTGCATCACTGAATTCAGAAAGCAAGTATTGCCTAAATTTTCAAGCCCTACTCCCTGCAAATCAAATATTCAAACTTAATATATAAATTAATAATAATAATAATAATAATAATAATAATAATAATAATAATAATAATAATAATAATAATAATTATTATTATAAAATGAAGAAATGAATAAAAATAAATGGTACTTACCGTAATAATAGCAGGCTTGCTACTTTGTGTTATCCAAGACGAATAGGAGGGTTTGGCTTCAGGTAATTCTGCCATGGGATGGGAATCCAAATTACCACTCTCAAGAAGTTCGTCGTCGACGTGTTCAGCTTCAACTCCTTTGGCGACCTCGCTGTCGTCTTCCGGCAGCAGAGTTTCTTCGCCGTTCGATTCAGTTGGCAGGTCGTCGGGACAGGTGAAATCCATATGTGTGGTCATCGATTTTATTTTTTATTTTTTCCGGTGAATGATCAGGAGGAGAGACGAAGAGTGCGAGTTATGGAGATTAGGGTTCCGGAATTTAGGTGAAGAGAAAACGACTGAGACTGTGAGAGGAGGGAAAATGAAAACGACAATGAAATTTGAAAGATAAAAGAGTGTGAGACTGGAATTTGGAGGCAGTTGAAAACCAAAATGGAGGGAAATGTTTGGGGGGAAACGAAAATAAAAGGAAACTGCAATTTAAATGAAAAGTCAAGGGCTCGATCTCATTCACATGAGAACAAAAAAGATAGGAGTATTAAGTATTTTTGAAAAATGTTAAAAAAATTAAAATGTATTTTTAAGTTGAAAAATAAAGTAAGTATAAAAAAATTTTAATAAGTACGTGAAAAATGTAATAAATAAAATAGTATTTTAAAATATAATAAATAAAATAACATTTTAAAATGAAAAAATTAATTTTTTTTTTAAGTGTATCAAATAACGTGACACCTTAAAGTGTTGTAACTTTTGCAAGTAGAATATAAAGGAATACATAAAAAGCCGATTTACATTTAGGTAGAAGAAATTCTTGTTATAAAAAAAAAATTTAACGACCAATAATCTCAATGGAAAAGTTAAAATTGAGAGTTTTGATGCATTAATCAGATAGAAGTGATTATCCAATTGAATATAATCAATTCTAGAATACGATCAACTATAGCTCCATTAGTCCTGTCTACAGTATTTAATTTGACTCAAAGTATCATTGTCACATTCTTTACTTTTAAAAAGAATTCATATTAATCCCTAAAGGAAATGGCATAAACAACCAGATCCATTTCGGACACACCTAAAAAATAAAAATGAAAAATACATATACGAGCACATATCTTAAACCTCGGAGTTTCAACTTATCTAGGCTTTCTTAAAGAATGCATAACACAAGGGACAAGGTAATGCAACAATCTTGTTTGCATGTAAGAATATTACTAATACAGAGCTTATATTCTATCAGAGGATTCTGTCCTGAAGATCCGTAAATAAAGAGGATGCAAGGAAGCCTAGTTTCTTCCCGGTCTCCCCTGCCATATTCTTTAGAGAGGAGATATCTTGGTGTGCCTGATAACAACAAGGAACAAGTGTTTTCTTACGAACAAAAATGTCAAAGGTTTAACAAGAAAATGTCAGTAAAATAAGTTGCTGAGTTACCTGGAAAGACAACTTATTTATGAGTTCACTTGCTGAAAGGTCAATAGCAGTAGCGCTCGAATCATGTCCAAAGAAATCAGAACTAGAGATCGATGATGACCCCTAAAATACCAAGGAAGAAATGAGCACATATTTAACAATCAGTAATAACTAAAATGAGGAAATACACTAGCTCAAAATACTCTCCATGTAATAAACTGGGCAATGGACTTACTACCTCACAAAAAGAAAAAAGAAAGTGTTTTTTTTCTTTTTCCGTGTGACATGTTTACTGCTCTATTTTATTTTTTTATTTTTGATATAAAAGATATATTTGAAACCATGTAATCATGTCTTCAATCAGCTCATGAAAAAACATTATAAAAAAAATGGCAATATTGCATGATCAGATAAGCAAATAAACACATACGTAGCCAAGGTAATGATGAAAAAATGAATGACTCTTATTTAGCCAAAATAAGACATACAGAGAATTTCTGCAATGAAGCAGATGTTTCCAAATCATTAGCCTTGTTTGGAACGCCAAAATATTGTGCTGATGATATAGATTTTGCATTTGTAAACTTCTTCCTGGCTTCATCTGTTTCCTCAACCTAGGATAAGACACAAAATGAATTTCACAGTTACAGCAATACTAACTCATAGGTCAGAGATGTAACAAAATGCATAGTATTTTAAACAAAATATATTCCCTTGTCAAAAGCTTAATGTCACCTAATAGCACCAGGATGCTGTGTTTTATAGATAATCTCACAATTTGGTCAACAAATTCGATTCAGCATCCCTTATTTCATTTTTCAAATCTGTCTATCAATTTGGTTTTATCATAGTTCAAACTGAATAACAAAAATGACATAAAAAATTCTATAATATACATTTAGATTACTTTTTAATTTTGATATTTAACTTCTAAAATATTTCAATTCACCAAATTTAAAAGAACAAAAAATGTCTCAGGTATCAGATCACCTGCAAGAAATCGAAGGAACCCTAAAGTCTTATAAGGAGCAAGTCCAAATAAAAAAAATAAAGGATATTGCAAAGAACACAAAAAAAGTTTATGGAATCGAACTAACCATGCTAAAATTGATTGAATATCAAAAAAAAGATAATTAACAATATTCACTAAACTGTATGACCCAACATCCAGAGAATGTTGTTTTCTCTCCTAACTTATATGTGTGTAAATTAGTATTTACTCTTACTTGCGCTTTAGTCCAGTTTGAGCTGTTCTTCTTTGGGAAACCACTATCCATGCCATACTCGGCGAAGAAATTGGATGACTTTGGTGGTACTATATGGCCAACATGAGAACCTCCAGAACTCGTTTCAGTAGGTTGGCCACTGTCTGTATACTCAAATCTAGATGTAAATGGCAAAGCAACTGCAGAGGTGCTACTAGATAAAGAGTTTGCAGAAGAAACTTGTACAGGGGGGTCTTCAGGCTTCTGGTCATAAAGGTTTTCACTAGGCTGTAATATGTTGACAATAATACACAAAAAAGCACATCAGTGAAATAAAATGCATACATTTTGTACCAGGTATATTTTAAGAATTTGCTTGTAAAGGAACTCTGAATTCACCTTGGAAGTAAGTTTCTTAGCACCTAGCCCTCCTGTCTTCCCAGATTTCTTTGCACCAAGAGACTTCTTCACAGTCATCGTTGTAATTGTATTAGAGGCTTTTGGAGAAAAAGAACTTTCCTTTGAGGCGTCATTAGTTGTAGGGCTTCCTTTTTGGTCTTCAGTAAAGCTACTATCAGAAAATCCATTAGAAGGCCGTGATGACTGGGAAGCAACAGGTGACGAAGGTAAGCCCGACTCTTCAGCACTGCTTTTAGCAACTTCTTTTGAAAGTAACTGCCGGTACAACTCAGCAGCTCTTGAGGTATACTTTGCCTCAATCTTGCCTCCATCAGTCCATCCATGCTGTTTAAAGAAAACCTGGGCTCGGTTATTTCCACCAAAACACATCATTTTCAATTGTTCCGGAGTCCACGAATCCATATTTGTCGACCTACAATTAACAATTACAAACTTGCTAGGTAAAGCTAAAAGATAAATCTAATAGATAAACATAAATGGGATGAGGTGGTATAACAAAACAAACTGTAACAAACAAATTTGATAGAGTATATACTTGAATACTAGCGTCTGCCGTCTAGCAGCATGCATTTTCACACTGATGATTAGATCATACATATCATAGTTCTTGAAATTTAGTATTCAGTACCTACACTTATCTTTTATGGATGTTACTAGGAGCTCAATAAAGTGTTTATGTTACTGACTCTATACTGAATATACGTGCCTTGAAATCTGCAAGCAAAGGAAAAGACCTATTGGTAGGGGCGGGAATGGGGCAGGTTACCCGACAGGGCCTATGGTTAGGGCGTTTGGCCTAAAAAAAGCTCGGGTTAAAAACTTTACTCATTTAATGAACAAGTCAGACTCAATCTTTTTGAGAAGTCCATTTAAGCAAACAGGTCAAAATTAAACATATGTTTAAACCCTTTAAGCTTAACATGCCATCCTATTTAATATGTATATTGTTGGAATTGAAAATAAAAATATTGTTTAAGCAATTGTAATTTTTAAAATCATAAATGTTTATATATATATATATATATAATTTATATATATATATATATATATATATATATATATATATATATATATATATATATATATATATATATATATATATATATATATATTGTTGGAATCGAAAATAAAAATATTGTTTAGGCAATTTTAATTTTTGAAATCATAAATATTTATAAATATTTAATAAACTAATAGATTATATTATACAATCATATTAATAAGGTGCTTGATTAAATTTATTAAAAAATATCCCTTCATCCCGCAATTAATTTTGTATATTTAATTTTGGTCGTTCCACTACAAATTTTACATTTCCTAAAACTGCAAAAAGTAATACTCAAACTATTCATTATAATAGTATTTTAGCCACGCCAATCGACTTTATCTATAATGAACAATAAAATATTACAACATCCACTATCGTGCTTCACTACACACATAAAATACATATTTTTCTTAATTTTCTTGCCCAAAAGAAACGTCAAATTAGCTACGGAAAGGAGGGAGTACTTTAAGACAAATTTTAAAACTTAAAAATTGTACTTACAAGGATTTTAAAAGGGTTTCGAGCAGACATATTTATTAAAAAGGCCTGACTCTAGCCTTTTAAAAAAGCATATGACAAGTAATAAGCCATGATTGGGTCGAAAATTTATACATCAAGCCCAAACTTTTTCATAAAAATCCCAACTTGTTGGTAAGGTCTGAATCAAAGAAACCAACCAAACCATACTTTGAAATCATTATCAAAAAGGATAATTATACAGCCCGAGGATTAGACGTTTTCACATTTGGCTATCTGAACAGCAAATTGAAGTCGACGACCTAGGTAGCACGGAAACGTATATGTAATACGGATACGTGAAAGCAATTTATTTTTTTAAAATCAATACACGGATATCTAAAATACATTTTTCTATAATATATAATATACTCTATGATATTAATTATAAAAATCCATTCTACTCAAATCTGAGAACGATAATTATTATTAGAAACATTAGAGGAATTTTAAAAGGCAGTTTGTAAAAACATAGAAAAAAATGTGTTTCAACAATTTTTCTCAGGAATCATTTTGCAAACATTTTGACATCGAAACTACTTTGGCCGTTCCCGTTATACCTAGTCCACAACTACCTGAGGTTTGATGAAATTGCATTTTCCTACCAACCGGATGATCGGAATAACATTTTCAACAAATAATCCCTACATGTGATCTGCACATGATCCTGTAAGAATAATTCTGGCTTTTTCACCGTTTTCAATTTCAACTTAAAATAAAATGATAGGGTAATTCTTATCTTCTATCACCATATTTGTGAATCTTCAACAAACTAAAAATCAACATTGATGAAAAAACAAAAATGAACTCCCACCTTACCAACTTCAACTTCATTAGTAATAAATTTATGAAGACTTTAAGAGTAAATCAACAAAAAAAGATTCCCACTTGCTTAATGCACCGCATCAACATCATTCATGAAAAGGTGATTAATTAACACATCAAAACAAAACCAATAACACGTTATATTGAAAAATCAATAATATTAAAACTTTTTAAATCTAAACTATTTAAAAAAAAAGTAATCCATCTATAAGGATAAAAAAAAAACTTATTTATATTATTATGGAAAAAAAAAGTAAGAATAATTTGATATTTTAAAGTGAAAAGTAAAAGTAGTTGTGTTTATAAGTAAGATTTATTTTCATCAAATTTTAAGAGTAGGATATTTTAGTCCACTAAGAGGGGTCGATTTCAATTTAAACTTTTAAACCACAAAAATGTAGTCAATTTAGTCAAATTTGGACAATAAATTCAAATTTTTGCCGGAAAAAAGATGCGTAAACTTCTTCTTTCAGGAAAATTTTGCTGACCAAGCGTCACGTGTCTTTAATGATTTTGTTGCAGATCCACGTTACATCTAGTCAGCCAAATTTGTCTAAAAAAAAGTCAACATGTCTTTTTTTTTGACGAAAATTTGAATTTTCAGTTCAAATTGAAGTAAATTGACTACATTTTTGTGGTTTAAATGACTAAATTGAAACCGACCTTTTTTAGTGAACCAAATCAAGACTTGAACCATTTTGAGAGACCAACAATTTTTTTTCTCTCTATTATAATTTTATTTTGTATTTTATAATTAATTAGAATTTTTACTTAAATGTTGTCTTTGTTTTGATTTCCTTATTTTTATTTTATTTTCTTTAATGGTTAAAATGAAGTGGAAGGGTAAATTTGAATTGTCATTAAAAGTGTAGTGCAATTTCATCAAATATTCATCTGAATATTCTATCCCAATCATCCAATAGGTCGAAAAATGCAATTTCATCAAATTTCAAGTAGTCAGGTCCAATTTTCCGTAGCAAAGTGTGAAAACGACCAAATCTCACATAGGAACGTAAGAAAGTGTAATTATCTCTTATAAAATGTAAAGTTTTTTTTCTACAACTATATTTGATTTTGTTAAAAAGTTCTGCAAAATAGTAGGTATAGCGTGAGCGCATTCCTCTAACTCATCATCAAAAAAACTTACAAAAGATTGCTTGGAAAGAACCTTGAACAGAAAAAGATGGTGTTCTAGATATGACACCTATGATTTGGATCCCAAAGTGTTTGCTATAAGACATAAAAAATAGGCAATATAAAGTTATTGTCCAAGTCATAACATGTTTATAATTGAATATATATCATTCCATTTTACCTACTTGAAACTCCAAATACACATTATGTTTACTTATTTTCAATTTTTCATAAATAATCTAATATATCTTGATTATCTTCTCATTCTTCTATAATTCAAATTCGAATCCACAAATATTCTCTCTTTCTAAACTTGCTAGAATTACAAATGTTTTCATAAGAAAATAATATATCTTCAAACATACACAGTCAACATAGGAACATTTTCATCAACGATATTATTCTTATTTAAACAAAAACTGACAGAAATTTGATCGTAAGGAATATTAATTGTAGAGAAGTAAGTCACTTTGAATTAAAAAAATCAAGAAAACTAATCAACGGGCACCAAGAATGAATTAAACATTTCCCAAATCAATAGTCTATACTGACACAAAATGCTCATCTTAAAGTCTCACTGCTTGTGTTTAGGAACAGAAAAAAATTACTCTGACCTTAGTTCTAATTTCTAAATATGTTCCATCGACAATCATAAAGATTACTGCTGAAAGGCTGCAACCGGATGATAAGATACACTAGCAAATGTAACAGTTGCTTAGAAAACAGCCACATAAGTTGCAATAAGACATCAGCAACACTCATCTAATCACAGTGCACAGAACTAGAAACATATGTCATATACAGGACAAAATAAGAACACCAACGAGTTGTGAGTTCCTACTCCACCATAGTAGAAAATTTACAGAGTTTTTTTGGCAGTACTACAATTGTATGTTGTTATTATTGTTGTTGTTATTAACATTAAGATCAACTTTAAAAGAAAAAAAAAGGTGAAATGGATACCATTGTCCGCAATGATATAATTGATCACATATTTGGGATGTGTATTCTCACCTTTTATAGTAACATTGAATTAAGAAACTATAGCATGGTTTGATCATTCACAATTCCAAAGTTAATGCTACTAAATTCTAAAGAAAAAATTATTGAAAAAAAAAAAAACCAATTCAATAAGCAGAATCGAAAAATGTTCCAGTGTAAATTCAAATCAAAGAATCACCTGACGAAGCTGATGTGCACGCCGAGGCTGCGATGAACCCCCGAACAATCAATACACAGGTAGATCCCATACGTAACCGACGCCCATGTCGGATTCTTCGAATTGCAATCGAAACACATCTAAATTTCAAATTCAGAAATCAGATCGATCAGAAACAGATCACATCAATGCTCGTAAAAATCGAAGAAAACAACAAACCTTATTCTCTGGTTTCGCTCTGAGCTTGCGGAAAACGACGGTTTTGTCGGTGTAGCTATCGGATGCCATGGTTGTAAATGACGAGATGGGAGTACTGTATATAATTATATAACCGTGATTCTAAATGTATCGCGAAAGGTGTTGTGAGTCAGGCACCCTCCTTCCTCTTCTCGTCTTGAGATTGAGAGAAGAAAAAAAATATGGATGCAGGGAAAAGAAAACAACCAACATATTCTAAAGGGTCAAAATATTTTTGGAGTGGCGAAAATGTCCTTCGTAGGACATCACGGCATGGTCATTTATTTATGTTTGGTAATACGTACTAGTACTACTTGATTTGTCTTAAAACCTAAAATTGATGAGACTTCCCAATTCCTAGCAAATCTAATTCCCAAGTTCCCAACTATCACAAAACAAAACATAGTATGGACTATAAATTTTACGATAATACGGAGTATATGATTGTAGTGTTAAAATGTACACACAAATCAACTTCAGAAGGTATTTATACTTGTTATTGGTCATTTATATCTAAATATATAATCTTACCGGAATAGGAGTTCAAAGATACTAACACACTTTATTTGTTTATGAGAATGAGGTAATAGATCAAGAGCAGAAATTCTGGGTTTGAATTTGGATTGAGAACTTCGTGAGCTCCTCTTTTCTTTTATTATTTTGTATACTTGTAGTAAAATACTTTGCATGTCCTTCTACACTACATTTTTTCTCCTCTTATACACACTCGTGCATGCAACATTTATGTCAAGCTGTCTCTCATTGGGAGGGGCGGAGCCAGCAAAAATTAGTAGGAGGGTGTTGGAATTTGTGCCATCCAAACCGGTTTTGGAAGAATTGTGTGTTCACACATAAGTGTCAGCCGACACACTGTCCCGTCGGCCGACAGCCGACAACAGGCACTACAATACGCGGGCGAGTGCTAAAACCTCTAATCTCACACAATAAATATCTCTATGCTTGGTGTTTATCGTGTTCTACGTGTCCCTTAGTTTTGTCAATGGATATCCTGATTTATAGATGTAGAAGATCCATAAATTAGGTAACAAATAGAAATAAAAATTACAATTCTTTCCTAATATAACTCAAACCTCCTAACAAGGTTAGAAATCCAAAAATACTTATTCCTTAACTCAAGAAGTCAAGTAGAGACTTCTAGAGTGGAGCCCGTCCCAAAAATCGTGCTCGCGTCGAAGAGAAAAAATTTGGTCGCAAATCTACGCGGTGCGTAGAATGGATCTACGCGGCGCGTAACAAACTCGAAGCAAAACTACGCGACGCGTAGAATGCATGTACGCGGCGCGTAAGTAGATCGAACCAATTCTACGCAACGCGTAAAGTCAAAATTTGCCTTCTTGATGTTGATGATTTAAGTGAAATCATTGTCCATTTAATGTAATTGGATTCATACAAAGTTTCGGTAATGATCCTAAAGCACTACAATATGATTTAGGCGAAGTGCGGAGTGCACGGTTGTATAAAAGTGATAACGGATCATTGTTTGGTTAAGTGAATGTTGGTGTTGATTTATTGTGTGTAAATTAGCATGAAATATATGTTAATTTCATGGTTTGCATGGTTGTAATATGCAGCCACGAAATTGCATGCATGGCACCTAAAGAAAGTGATTTCGAAGAGGTGTGACCATTCTTAAAGGGTGCAACTCTTCCCAAAGGGTGCAGCCCTTCATGAAAGGGTATTTTCACTATCCAAAGGGGTGTTTCAACACCTATATAAGGGTGTTGAAAATCAGATTCTAAGACCCACGAAAATTAAGAGCTTTGTGTTAACGAAGTATAGCGAATAAACATTCTATAGTATACTTGTTTCTACGCCAAAGAACAAGTGCGGTATTGTCTTATCCTAGAAGAAGTTTCGTGATACCTTGGCTGTTATAGGGTCGAAATATTCTTTAAGGAAAACGTGTAAACGTGATTCAATATTTTCCAAAGCCTCCACATTCAGAAACACACAAAAGAAACAACAATCTTAAAGAATATTTACTATTCTGAACGATGGAGTCGGTTCGTGAGATGAACAGCAAATTCGGAAAATTGGAGAAGTTCGAAGGCGTAGACTTTCGAAGGTGGCAAAAGAAGATGCATTTCTTGCTAACAACGTTGAAGGTGGTGTACGTTCTAAGTACTCCACAACCAGAAGCAGCAGACAACGAATCGCCGGAGGAAACTCGGAAACGCTGCAAATGGGAAAATGACGACTATATATGTCGTGGGCATATATTAAACGGTATGTCTGACTCTCTCTTCGATATCTATCAAAATGTGGAGTCTGCTAAGGCCCTTTGGGATAGCCTTGAATCCAAGTACATTGACGAGGACGCTTCTAGTAAGAAGTTCCTAGTTGGTAATTTTATGAATTACAAGATGTGCGACGGAAGGCCGGTAATGGAGCAATATAATGAATTGCTCCGGATATTGGGTCAATTTACCCAACATAATATGAAGATGGACGAGTCCATCTCGGTGTCTAGTATTATAGACAAATTACCGCCGTCGTGGAAAGACTTCAAACACACCTTGAAACATAAAAAGGAAGAGTTGTCTTTAGTACAACTCGGTAGTCACTTGCGCATAGAGGAATCTCTAAGGGCGCAAGAGGGTGAAAAACCCAAGGACAAGGAACCGATAAGGTCTGCAACTATCAATATGATGGAAGCAGGGGAGAGTTCGTATAAGAACCGAGGGACAAAGCGTCCCTACAACAACAACAACGGCAACAATGCTGGGAGTAAGAAGCCTAAGGGCGCTTGCTGGATATGCGGAAAAACGGGTCACTTTAAAAGTGATTGTCGTGCGAACAAGAATAAAAAGGGAACGATGAATAATCGCTCGGGACAAAGGTCTAATAACCAGGGTCCGGACACCAATCAAGGATGATTCGGTGGCGTGGTGGATTGACTCGGGTGCTACTAAGCATGTTTGCAAGGATCGTCATTGGTTTCAAAAGTATGAACCAGTTGTAGATGGATCAGTGCTTTACATGGGAAACGAGTCAACAGCCCCTATTCTTGGTCGCGGCGAAGTGTTGTTGGAATTCAGTTCCGGAAAGTCCTTAGTATTATTAGATGTATTACATGTACCTGGAATAAGGAAAAATCTTGTATCCGGTAGTGTTTTATCCAAGTATGGATATAAACAAGTATACGAATCTAATAAATATGTATTGACTAAGAATGGTGTATTTGTCGGTTTTGGATACCAATGTAACGGGATGTTTATGCTTAATATTATGAATAAAGTTGATGATTCTGTTCTTATGGTTTCTTCTAAAGTGAATGATTCATTATTGTGGCATGCTAGACTAGGACATGTTCATTATAAGCGCATGATTGATATGTCCAAACTTGAATTAATTCCTGCTATGAACATAGAAGAAGATAAGTGTAATACATGCATGCTAACTAAAATCGTTAGGCAGCCTTTTAAAGATGTTCAACGTGAATCTTGTATGCTTGAACTTGTGCATAGCGACTTATGTGATTTCCATGCTACACCTTCTTTGGGGAATAAGAAATACTTAGTAACTTTCATAGATGATTATTCTAGATTTTGCTATGTATTTCTGCTAAGTACTAAAGATGAAGCGCTAGAAAAGTTTAAAGTATTTAAAACTGAAGTTGAACTACAACAAGAGTGCATGATTAAAAAGTTGAGAACCGATAGGGGTGGTGAATATTACGATCCTGTTTTATTTGAATCGTGTGGTATTATACATGAAATTACTGCTCCTTATACTCCTCAACAAAACGGTATATCCGAAAGGAAAAACCGGGTACTAAAGGAAATGGTGAATTCCATGTTGTCTTATTCGGGTCTGAATAATGGATTTTGGGGAGAAGCCGTGTTAACGGCTTGCTATTTGTTAAATAGGGTTCCTAACAAAAGGAACAAAGTTACCCCCTACGAACTTTGGTACAAAAAGAAGCCGAACCTTAATTATCTTAAGGTTTGGGGCTGTCGGGCTGTCGTAAGACTACCGGATCCCAAAAGGAAAACTTTGGGAGAAAGAGGCATTGATTGCATCTTTGTTGGATATGCTGTGCATTCCAAGGCATATCGATTCTACGTGATTGAGCCGAATGATTCAGTAGCGATTCATTCTATCATAGAATCGAGGGACGCCATATTTGATGAAACTAGATTAGGACCAAGGATCTGGTGCCTAAGGTGGCTGAAAGCAAAGAATTAACTTTGCCCGAGCCTGAGTCGCTTGAACCTCGTCGAGGCACGAGGATAAGGACTAAGAAATCGTTCGGTCCTGATTTCCAGACCTTTCTGGTTGAAGGATCAAGGGACGAAGTTGGATTTCAATACTCGTATAGTTATCATGTTGATGATGAGCCTAAAACATACGAGGAAGTCTTGAAATCGCAAGATGTTGCATTTTGGAAAGAAGCCATCAATGATGAGATGGATTCCATTATGGGAAACAACACTTGGGTGCTTGCTGATTTACCTAACGGTTGTAAACCATTAGGATGCAAGTGGATCTTTAAGAAAAAGATGAAAGTCGATGGTTCAATTGACAAGTATAAAGCCCGATTAGTCATTCAAGGCTTTAGGCAAAAGGAAGGTATTGATTACTTCGATACCTATGCTCCTGTTGCGCGAATAACTACGATTAGATTATTGATAGCCTTGGCTGCAATACATAATCTAGTGATCCATCAAATGGATGTAAAAACAGCATTCCTTAACGGTGAGTTAGAGGAGGAAATTTACATGAAACAACCCGAAGGGTTCGTTATGCCTGGTAATGAGCATAAGGTATGTAAACTTGTTAAATCCTTGTATGGATTAAAACAAGCACCTAAGCAGTGGCATCGGAAATTTGATGAAATAATTTTATCGAATGGTTTTAAGTTAAACCAATCGGATAAATGTGTGTATAGCAAATTCGATGACTTTGGTAAAGGAGTCATTATTTGTCTATATGTTGATGATATGCTTATCTTTGGTACTGACCAAAGACAAGTGGATTTGACTAAGTCATTTTTATCATCAAACTTCGATATGAAGGATATGGGGGAGGCGGATGTGATTTTAGGAATTAAAATCATTCGTGAAAACAATGCCATTACTTTAACTCAATCTCATTACATTGAGAAAGTGTTAAAGAAATTCCATTGTGATGACTATTCTACGGTCAGTACTCCATATGATTCGAGTGTAAAACTCATGCCCAATATGGGTGTTGCTGTGTCCCAGTTGGAATACTCCAAGGTAATTGGGTGCCTTATGTATGCTATGACTAGCACAAGGCCAGACATTGCATTTGCGGTAGGCAAACTAAGTAGATACACAAGTAATCCTAGCACGCATCATTGGCAGGCTGTTAGGCGTGTATTAAAATACTTAAAGGGAACCAAAGACTTTGGTTTGACATATGTCGGATATCCTTCGGTAATAGAAGGGTATTCTGATGCGAGTTGGATAACCAATATAGAGGATCATTCCTCTACTTCTGGTTGGGTTTTCCTACTCGGAGGCGGTGCTATAAGTTGGGCTTCAAAGAAGCAAACTTGTATTACGAGTTCCACTATGGAATCGGAATTTATAGCACTTGCGGCAGCTGGTAAAGAAGCTGAATGGTTAAGGAATTTGGTTTATGAAATTCCTTTGTGGCCAAAGCCTATTTCGGCGTTTTCAATTCATTGTGACAGTGCAGCCACTTTGGCTAAGGCATATAGTCATGTTTATAATGGCAAGTCAAGACACTTGGGCGTTAGACATAGCGCGATCCGTGAGCTGATCACTCAAGGAGTAATCTCTATAGATTTTGTGAGATCACAACATAATCTTGCTGATCATTTGACCAAGGGATTAGCAAAAGACTTGGTAGTAAAGTCGGTGATTGGGATGGGTCTGAAGCCTCTTTGAATCTTCAAATATGGGATACCAAATTCATTTCTAATTGTATTAGAACCAGAATTCAATTGGGAAGCCTATATTTGAGATTGAAACACATGGAAATTATCCCAAAGGTATGTGTTTGAACCTGCATGTTAAGGTTGAAGTTAATTCTTAATGAATCATTTGATAAAGTGCATTTTGCAGGTGCACGAAGAAATGATTCACCTATATGAGTGGGAAGTGTGGCAGCTTCAAGAGTCGTGGCTAAGCTCTATATACACTCAAGAATGGATGGGATACAAGGCCTAATTTTGTATCGGAAATCATTATAGAATGTATTTGGAATTATGTGTGTATTATCTTTTATGTATTCAGATGGGTTGAAGAGTTCAATCTTTTAAGACACTCTGATTCTCGAATATATAAGTTGTATATAACACTAAGATGAAAATTCAATCTTCAAGACATTTTCATTTTATGCATAATTCTGGCTGTTATTGTTAACATAAGTGATTCAAGGATTACACTTAAATGGGGGAGGAATGTTGATGATTTAAGTGAAATCATTGTCCATTTAATGTAATTGGATTCATACAAAGTTTCGGTAATGATCCTAAAGCACTACAATATGATTTAGGCGAAGTGCGGAGTGCACGGTTGTATAAAAGTGATAACGGATCATTGTTTGGTTAAGTGAATGTTGGTGTTGATTTATTGTGTGTAAATTAGCATGAAATATATGTTAATTTCATGGTTTGCATGGTTGTAATATGCAGCCACGAAATTGCATGCATGGCACCTAAAGAAAGTGATTTCGAAGAGGTGTGACCATTCTTAAAGGGTGCAACTCTTCCCAAAGGGTGCAGCCCTTCATGAAAGGGTATTTTCACTATCCAAAGGGGTGTTTCAACACCTATATAAGGGTGTTGAAAATCAGATTCTAAGACCCACGAAAATTAAGAGCTTTGTGTTAACGAAGTATAGCGAATAAACATTCTATAGTATACTTGTTTCTACGCCAAAGAACAAGTGCGGTATTGTCTTATCCTAGAAGAAGTTTCGTGATACCTTGGCTGTTATAGGGTCGAAATATTCTTTAAGGAAAACGTGTAAACGTGATTCAATATTTTCCAAAGCCTCCACATTCAGAAACACACAAAAGAAACAACACTTGAACGGTTTTGAATCACCTTTACAACAATCTCCACATTGACACCAAACCGCGAAATCTCATCTCTCATGTGAAATCTCTTCACATATAACACCAAGCCGCAAAATCACATCGCCCGTCAAACTATAAATCGAAATCACATCGCACTCCAAGTCTCGTCCCTCGTATTTGTTGAATATTATGTGTGTTGGCCCATTGATTATTGGTAGCAGCCGGGCCCAATAGAGTGCCAGGCCCATTATCATTTACCACCTCCTGCCCCAGCCCATATGGTGTAGCCCAGCCTTGTGTGTTTAATTGTTTTCTGATAACAATTACCTTGACCCGGTCCATTAAGCTTTGACTTACCCTGACCGTCGATCCTAGGGCTACCCTGCTGTGGTTGAATCTGGTCCGTTGATCTCCTATGATATAATAAACTTTGGCCGGTGCATTCACTCACTTCGTATCACTCTCTCAAACCCTAGCCTCCCTGAGTGTGTGTGCGATTTCACCATCTACTGTGTGCGATCTGAGATCCTCCGTTCATCAGCCCCGCCGCTTCCCCCTTCGTCTCCGGCGACCTCCTTGCGAGCTCGTGTGCTGGAGACGACTAGTGAAGCATCTGGACTCGACTGATTTACCTCTTTTGTGAGGCGGAGGTGTTCTGTTGAGTGAGGTGAGAGCTCCGTGCTCCTGGGTTCTCCGGCGAGGCTACCTGACGTCATTGCCTGTTCCCATCACCACCACAATCGCGCTACCGTGATGGATCTGCAGTCCTGAGCCTAAAATATCTCTATCTCTGTTTATATTTATAGATCTATACATATACATATTAGATCTGTTTGTTTATGCCGCTGCATGTGCCTTTAGTGCTCGTCTAAGCCCAACACCTGTTATACGGACCGGATCTTTCGAGATCTGCTGACCGTTGTGCGTTGGGATCTTGAGATAGCCTAAAGGCGAATTACAGATCTGACTTTGGCTCCTTTTCTGTTGGTTTTGCAGGCACTTCGAAGCGACGACCATCGGAGCGCACCCACAACAGTGGTATCAGAGCGCGTGACGGTGGTTCCCGGCAACCGGAGCTACGGATCTGAAGCCTACGGTGCCGGATCTGTAACCGCGAAGGTCGGAAGTTGCTCAGTGTTGTGCTTGGTAGGAGGCCCAGGTAGCAGATCCGAATTAGGTGTCCCCGGCCATTGTAAATTGGGATTTAATCACCCCCTTGGCTGTAAGGTTGGCACCCGGATCGCCTGTGAAACGCGAAACGGGAACTGCTACAAGGGGTCCCTTCCGAATAACCCTGCCTGGTAAGTCTTCTGAACATCCTCAACGTGATGGTACGACCCGCCTGGAGGTCATATTTGATGGTGTGGCCCGCCTGGTGGTCGTGAGTGTGGTGTTGAAAAATCTTTTTCAAAACTGAGTTCAAAAATATTTTCTGGAAATTGGTTTTCAAAAATTTGCCTCTGAAAAACTGGATTTGTGAAAATAATATGAACTGCCTGCTTATTTGATTGCCTGAACTTGTGTGTTCTTGCCTGAAGTTGAGTGAACCCTCTGTGACTGCACTTGTGTGTGTCTAGATTTAGGGTTTTGCTTGCTCCCTGAATCCTATAGTAACTTACCCTATTGGAGTTAGTTGAGTGCCAGTTTCAGGCCCCAGTGGTGATCCTGTTGGAGTTGTGTACTTAATGTCTAGATTTAAGTATCGGTAAACTCCCGGTCATAGCATTTAACCTATTTAATTAATAAACAATTATTTGCATTTAATTATTATTAATTAATTATGCAAAATATAGTCCTGGATTTTATACGTTGTAGTTAGTATGGTGTGCATGGGCGCACAGAAGATCATACTATCGGTTACTCGTATTTAGTCGAACAGATGCTCACGACCTAGATGGACACGGACCAATCCATCGGTATAGTCGTTGTGTGAGAGAAAATAATTTATCTTAATTATTTTATCACACTTGTACACTTAGTGTATTGGGCGGATCGCTTGAGATTTATTGATTAGGATTGCCTTGGATAATCAATTTAAATCTCAGAGTATTTTATTCTTAATCCCCGATATTATTGCGGGTGTGTATATTTAATATTAGAGACTTTGATTTTCCAAAGGAATTAACCGATTTAATTATTGGGTTAATTACCGGTAAAATTGGGTCGCTATATTTTATATATGACATGCCGTGAATACTTGACGGGAAAGTGTATCCCGGAAGGGTTGATAATATCCCCGAGATGAGTTCATAAGGAATTATTGTGTAAACCTCATGAGTGGATTCGTTCCGCACAATAATAAAGGTTGAACGGTACTAGTCTCGGATATAAGATATGAATATTATTTATTGAGCAATAAATAAATTTATTCATGGATATTTAAATCTTAAATACACGGAATAAATAATACTAATCGGAGAAATATTATTTGATATAATATGGATTAATATTGGGAGTGCAATTTTATTTATATAGTGGAAAATAAATAAAATTTAATATTGATAAGGATTAATGGATTTGGGTTGGACCCAATTTAATCTTCAATATTAAGAAGCCTAATATTTAATCTCCTTATGATCCCCTACGTATCCTATATAAGCACTACATGGTCTTCACAATTCAAAAAAACCTAAGATACGCCAATCATAAAGTCTTGAAGAGTGAAGGAGATCCATAGGAGTCCGATAGATCGTCGCCCACACGACGTTCGGACGAAGTGCGAGGAATACGTAGGAAGATCGCAAGGTCGTCAATTGGATTCGTTTCTCCGTACAACAAATCGAGGTAATATAATCGAGAACCCCCTCTTTGATTATGTGCTTCGTTAATTGTGATATATACATGAACGCACGATCCGGAAAAACGACGAACCTCGGGGACGGGGATTCGAGATCCCCGGCGAGGATCGAACGCGGCGGTCGAACCCTAGGGTTCGGACCGCCGGACGCGCGGCAAAGGGAAGCCCTGGCTGGACGCCGGGGCACGCGATCGACGCGAAGTCGATCGCCGGGAGGTTCGCCGTGGGCTGGTGCCACGGCGGATGGACCTCCCAGCCACCCTTGGCCGGCGGCGGTGGCGCACGGAAAGGCCCTCGGCTGGAGCCGAGGGCGTGCGATCGATCCTCGGATCGATCGCGGGTAAGCTGCGGGGTCACCCGCAACGACCCCGTACGTGCTGCGGGTTCGCCCGCAGCGGATGCGTGCGGGGGCTAAGCCCCGCTGGGCAGCGAGTCATGGACTCGCTGCGGGGCTGCTGCGAGCAGCCCGGGGATCGCCCGTAGCGATCCCAGCGATTGTCCGAGGACGATCGCGAGCCCCTCGCGGGGGCTCGGCTGGGTGCACGCGGCCTTCGGGCCTCGCTGGGCATTCGGTCGGGCCCCGGCTCGTGAGGTGGTTCGCGTTCGTGGTTTCCGACTCACGGGGGACTTCGGCTGGGGGCGGGATGCGTGTCTTCGGGCGCGTAGTCTCCAAAGGTCGGACTCTCGCGGATGAGTCGGTGTTCGGGTCTTCTGACAATATAGGGTTTTCGGTCGGGTTATCGGTTCCGCAATTTTTTGATAGCCCGGGACATCGAATCCCAGCAAATGGTATCAGAGCGAGGTTTCGTGTTCATGTATATGTTCGATTATTGTTCTACCTTGCAGGATTTCCGGCTATCATGGTTGGATTTAATTATTGTTTAATTAATTATCATGATTATTTATTAAACTCTCGGACATGTCGAGATTCGTTTTTGTGTGGTTGAATGTTTGTAATAGTAAAAATTCGGGGGTTGACCGAATTTAGGATTTATTATTACGTTCTTTATTTTCCGGAAAATGTATAAGGTCGATTTCATGTATAGAATCGATACCGGATAGTGTAATTTAAATTTTGTAATTTATTTACGTTGGTTCGATGATGAGACGATCGCCGGAAGACGAAGACGTGTGACGAAGACGAAGGGGACGAAAAACCGGGGAGTCGATCAACCCCATGATCGACCCCATGACCGAAGCCATGGGGAGGGGTCGATCGCCCCTCGGCTGGGGCTGCCGTCGGCGGTGGTGGCCGGCCAGCTGGGGTGGCGGCGGCGGTTCCCTCTTCCCGTGGTGGCGGCGGTCGATGGTGGTGGTGGTACGGGGATCTCCCAACCCATGCCACTTCTACCGATATTCACTTTCCAAAAATTAATTCGGTTTTCCTATTTGAGTCTTTTCCTTTTGGAAACTCTCATGGATTAGGAAAAGAATTAATTGGAATTAATTTTATTCCTATTGATTTATTTCCTTTATGGAAATATTCATGGATTAGGAATTTAATTAATTTAGTACTAATTTATTTCCTATTTGATTATTCCTATGGGAATTTTTTCATTAGATGGAAATTAATTAATAAATGGGAAGTAGTAGAGTCCTAATTTATTTTATTCCTTATTCTATTATAGAAGTCTTCTAGAATATTCCAAGTTTTACTTGAATAGATTATTCTAGAGATTTAATAGAATTAGATAGGAAAATAAATAAATAAAAAATATTAATGATATTTAATTTTATTTTTGATATATTCAATTGACTTAATTTTCGAATTAAGTAACTTTTGGATTAATTGAAAATAAATAGATTTAAATATTGGAGATTAATATTCTCGTCACATGGAGCATTCAAGAAACGAAGACTGAAGACTAGAAGATGCATATGAAGATAAAGCCATGATAGTCGGAGAAAAATAATTTCTCTAGCATTATTTTGACTATGTGATCTATGTGCTTTATTGCTTTTATGCATGCTATATGTGTTTATTTTATGCACTAGATAGCGTATCCCTTTATCGTAAAAAGCTAAGTGGGAGAGGGGATGGAAACATTCCCATGGTCTCCATCACTGTTCTCTTGGTGACTTTTATGGACTTTCGAAGTTCATATAGATAAGTCATTGGAGGAGAATTCTTGTAATTCCTCTTACAAGAAACATTGATCAAGTTTATCAAACAATGCCTAATTTGTCTTTCTGAAACTGACTTCAAGTCGACTCATTCTCACCCCGGGGAGTGGAATGGAGCCAGAGCCACTTGGTCATGTGGATGACACAAATTAGAGACCTTCGTACCATTCTTTGATAGGTGGGTCGATTGTCTGCTCGGCTCCCTCATTTATGAGATATAGGGTCGCTCGCATGGCGAATCACTGGTTAGAAACTTCGAGTTTCACTTATGATTCTCCGAGTCTTGATCTACGAAATCGAATGGATCTTGTAATTGGGAGTCAATTATAAAAGTCTCTTGGCGTAGTAAACGTCCACACCACGTGGCTTGCTATGCTAACGGATTTTGGATTAATTGATGTAGACAGTTATAAGTGATTGTGAAGAGTTGTGAAATTGTCGTAAACGTCCACACCACGTGGCTTGCGGTGACGTAGCAATTCCAAGCGATGTACTTTAGTGCTGAGTGATGGTTTACACTTAGATACGCGTTATAGTATTCTTCCCCACGAAGTCACGCTATAATTGATGTATGGCCAAAGAAAAACTAATTGCTAAATCATTTGGGTGGGTAAACGTCCACACCACGTGGCTTGCCTTACCTGATAGGATTTTAGACGCAATTAGTAATTTAATGATATTATTTGAGGGAGATAATATCGGACATTAAATTGATTGTTTGTTTACATGTGCTTATAGGTTTAGAGAATAGCTATGAATCCACTTTCTGTGATACTCAAGGAACATAAACTCACTGGTCCCAATTACATTGATTGGAAGAGAAATTTAGACATTGTCCTGACTGCTGAAGAGTACAAGTTTGTACTCTATGAGCAATGCCCTGCTGAACCCACGGCCGCCTCAACTGATGAGGAAAAAGAAGCATATCGGAAGTGGAAAAAGGCTGATGAAATGGCTAGGTGCTATATTTTGGCTTCCATGTCAAATGTACTCCAAACCCAACATGAGCCGATGAACACTGCCGAGGATATGTTATTTAACCTCAAGGATATGTTTGGGCATCATGACCGTGCGGGTAGGCAAGAAGCAATGAGAGTCCTCATGTCGACTACTCAGTCTGAAGGAACGCCCGTTGAGGAGCACGTTCTCAAGATGATGAGTTTGTTGAATGAATTGGAGGTCCTAGGAGCTATGATTGATGGTGAGACGCAAGTCGACATCATACTCCAGTCTCTGACCCCTAGTTTTGAGCAGTTTCGTATGAGCTATAATATGGGTAAACTATCTTATACTCTTGCGCAACTCCTGACTGAACTGAAGGCGGCAGAGGGGATCTACAAGAAGGGCAAGTCTCAAGCGCTTGTGGCTACCAAGTCCAAAAGCTTGAAAGCTATTGGAGGTAGGGGCAAGAAAAGGAAGCAAGCCATGAAACCCAGTGGTGCCAAGAGGAATGGACCACGAGTGGGGGCTAGTAAGCCAAGGGGCAAGTGCTTCCGATGCAACAAGTCTGGACACTGGAAGTCTGAATGTCCTCTCAGAGGTACGAATTTTTCTTTAGTCGTAAAAACATAGTCAGCGGTATTATCTACCAGAATTCTGGTGTGTAGATATGGAACCACTGACGGTATGTGCATTATCTTAAATGCAGGGGTTCCAGAAAACCCGGCGACTTAGAGAAGAAGAGTTCGAGTCTACATGGGCAAAGCTGTTGAGGTAGCAGCAGTTGCAGTGGAAGACATTTATCTGTTTTAGGATTTCATTTTAAGTTATTGCTTTATGTACCCCTTTATTTTGAAAAAGAACTTTTGTTCTGGTTTTCTTTATTATTAATGGATATTTTATTTCTTTAATCATTTGATGGTTTGGATAAGAAATAATGGTGATATCTATTCTGGTACATTAGATAGCAATACATGAATGATGAATCCTTAGTCTACCACGATGCAACAAACCGTTATGTATAACTTGTTTTACTTATTAGATGTATTTCTCTCATCAATCATTATACTTGTGAATTCTTGAACTAGGTAGTATCTATTCAAAAGGGATTCAAAAGGTCGAAATTGATTTGATCAATTATAGTTGGAGGAATGGACCTCCCGACCTAAGAATCGATCTTGAAAGATGATACAACTGAGTTAACCTTTCTGGATAAAGGATGGAATTCGGACAAGTATTGAAAGTGATTTATGATTAATGCGGTGACATGTGTAATTAGAGAGGTACGAGTCATTCTTTCAAGAATACTCAAAGATGGATTAGAATACTTGATGTGCCATAAAAGCGGAGTGTTCTTAACACAAAGCCATTATGGGGATCCTTCAAAGTATATCCATTGGAAGCCTGCGACTTGTTCGCGGAGGCTGTCGCCTATCTAAATAACACATAGCATAAATCAAGGGTTGAGATTAAGTCTCAAACGACTACACCATACACTGATGTGTGGACATGGTGTGTCAGAAATAAGAAATGGGATTCTAATGGTAAAAGAACAAGTTTGTTCGGAACTACCTATGTTCTATGGATATTTCTGGATACAACGGCACATTCTATGTGGTTGTAGAATATCCTAGAAGAACAAGTAATTGTATGTTCAATAGTACTACGAACCAGAGGGGTGTCCTCGCACGGTTCTTAGAGGAAGACTATTAGATGAACTACAATGCCCTAACTGACAATGTACTTCAAATGAGGAAAGGGAAAGACTGAGTGTTGGAGTTGTGTACTTAATGTCTAGATTTAAGTAACGCAAACTCACGATCCATCGCCATTAATCTATTTAATTAAATAAACAATTATTTGCGTTTAATTATTTATAATTAAATATATGCAAATCATAGTCCTGGATTTTATACGTTGTAGTTAGTATGGTGCAAGCATGGGCGCACAGAAGATCATACTATCGGTTACTCGTATTTAATCGAACAGTTGCTCACGACCTAGATGGACACGGACCAATCCATCGGTATAGTCGTTGTGTGAGAGAGAAAATAATTTATCTTAATTATTTTATCACACTTGTACACTTGGTGTATTGAGCGGATCGTTGAGATTCATCGATTAGGATTGCCGGCGATAATCGATTCGAGTCTCAGTGTATTTTATTCTTAATCCCCGAAACTATTGCGGGTGTGTATATTTAATATAAGTGACTTTGATTTACCAAAGGAATTAACCGATTTAATTATTGGGTTAATTACCGGTTAAGTTGGGTCACTATATTTTATATATGACATGCCGTGAATACTTGACGGGAAAGTGTATCCCGTAAGGGTTGATAATATCCCCGAGATGAGTTCATAAGGAATTATTATGTAAACCCTGCAGGTGGATTCGTTCCGCATAATAATTAAGGTTGAATGGTACTAGTCTCGGATATAAGAGATGAATAAATTAATTAAGCAATAAATTAATTTTATTCATGGATATTTATATCTTAAATACACGGAATAAATAATACTACCGGAGAAATATTATTTGATATAATATGGTTTAATATTGGGAGTGCAATTAATTTTATATAGTGGAAAATAGAATTAATTAATATTAATGGATTAATAGATTTGGGCTTGGGCTCAATTTAATCATTAATGTTGGAAGCCCAATATTCCACCTCCTTAAGATCCCCTACGTAGCCTATAAAAGCACTACAAGGTCTTCTCTATTCTCATAACTTGAAGATCATAATTCTAGAGAGAGAAAGTAGAGAGGGAGATCCATGGAGTTCGGAAGATCGTCGCCCACCCGACGTTCGAGCTAGTGCAAGGAATACGTGGGAAGATCTCAAGGTCATCGATTGATCTCGTTTCTCCGAACAACGAATCGAAGGTAAAATCGTTAAACCCCCTTGATGATTTTATTCGATTATTTATCGTGAAATACCGTGAACGCAAGATCCGAGGATCGAGACCCGTGGAAGAGGTCGAACCGGGCGGTGGTGGTCGAACCACCGGACCGCCGGCGGATCGACGGCTCGACCACGAGGGTCGCATGCGAGGAGGCGATCGAGCTCGGAGCTCGATCACGGCTGGGGTGCGAGGTTTCTCGCAGCACCCAGCAGCGGGATGCGGGTGTTCCCGCATCGATCCCGCATCGATCTCGCAGCGGCTCGCATGGCGATTCGCACCTCCATGGGCAGCGAGTCCGTAGACTCGCTGCGGGCTGCTACGAGGCAGCCCAGCGATCGCAAGGGGCGAACCCCGGCTGGGAGCCGGGGACGCGATCGATCACCTCGATCGATCACGAGCCGCGAGGGCTGGGCCCCGCGGCTGTCCGCTGGTCGGACCGACACCCAAGACGGCGGCGAGTCGCCGGACTCGCGGCTCGCGGGGGTTCGGGTGGGGGCGGATTGCGCGCCTTCGGGCGCGTGGTCTCCAAAACCCGGACTCTGGCGGATGAGTCGGCGTTCGTATGATCTCCGGCGAAGGGTTCGTTCGGGTTATCGGTTCCGCAAATTTTGATAACCCGGGATATCGAATTCCAACAATTGGTATCAGAGCGTGGTTTACGTTCGCGGTATTTTCGATAAAATTGTTCTACCTTGCAGGGTTTCCGACTATTATGGCTAGATATAATTGTTCTTAATTATTGTCATAATATTGTTCTTGATTATTAAACTCTCGGACATGTCGAGATTCGTTTTTATGTGTGGTGAATGCTTGTAATAGTAAAAGTTCGGGGGTTGACCGAATTTAGGTTTATTATTATTCTATGTTTTCCGGAAAGTGTATAGGGTCGATTTCATGTATAGAATCGATACCGGAATTGTAATTTAAATTATTGTAATTTATTTACGTTGGTTCGATGATGAGACGATCGCCGGAAGACGAAGACGTGTGACGAAGAAGACGAAGAGGACCGGGGATCGATCAACCCCATGATCGATCCCATCGATCGAGTGGGAGGGGACGTCGCGCCCTCGGCCGTGGGCTGCCGCCGGTGGTGGTGGCTGGCCGGCTAGGGTGGCGGCGGCGGCTCTCCTTGGCCGGTCGGTGGTGGGGGTGGTGCGGGGACTCCCAACCCGCGCTACTCCTACCATAATCCGACTTTCCTATTTTAATTCGGTTTTCCTATTTGATTGTTTCTTTTATGGAATATTCATGGAATAGGAAAAGAATTAATTTAGTATTGAATTTATTTCCTTATTGATTATTCCTATTAAGGAATTTTCATGGATTAGGAAGAGAATAAATTTAGAATTAATTTATTTTTCCTATTTTATTATTCCTTTATGGAATTTTAAATGGATTAGGAAAATAATTAATTTGGAAAGTTTTAATGGTCCTTAATTAATTTTTCCTATTTAATTATTCCTTAATGGAATTTTTTAATAGATTAGGAAAGGAATTAATTTGGAAAGGATTAGGAGTCCTAATTTATTTCATTTCCTTATTCTATTATAGAAGTCTTCTAGAATATTCCGAGTTTGACTTGGATGAGATTCTAGAGATTTAATAGAATTAGATAGGAAAATAAAAATAAATAAAAAATATTATTTAATTTTATTTTTGATATATTCGATTGACTTAATTTTCGAATTAAGTTTTTTTTGGATTAATTGAAAATAAATAGATTTAAATATTGGGATTAATATTCTCGTCACATGGAGCATTCAAGAACGAAGACTGAAGACTAGAAGATGCGTACGGGGATGCGATAAAGCCATAATAGTCGGAAAATAATATTCTAGTATTATTTTGACTATGTGATAATATTCTATGTGCTTTATTACATGTATGCATGCTTATGTGTATTTAATTATGCATTAGATAGCGTATCCCTTTATTGTAAAAAGCTAAGTGGGAGAGGGTATGGAAACATATCCATGGTCTCCATTGCTGTTCTCTTGGTGACTTTTATGGACTTTTGAAGTTCGTATAGACAAGTCATTGGAGGAGAATTCTTGTAATTCCTTTTACGAGAAACATTGATTAAGTTTATCAAACAATGCCTAATTTGTCTTTCTGAAACTGATTTCAAGTCGACTCATTCTCACCCCGGGGAGTGGAATGGAGCCAAAGCCACTTGGTCATGTCGAGGACACAAATTAGAGACCTTCGTACCATCCTTTTGAAGGTGGATCGATTGTCTGCTCGGCTCCCTCATTTATGAGAGATAGGGTCGTTCGCATGGTGAATCGCTGGTTAGAAACTTCGAGTTTCACTTATGATTCTCCGCGTCTTGATTTACAAGATTGAATGATTCATGTAATTGGGAGTCAATTGTAAAAGTCTTTTGGTGTAGTAAACGTCCACACTATCGTGGCTTGCTGCATTGAATGGGATTTTGGAACGATTGATGTAGACAGTTATAGAAGGGAGTAAAGGAGCGTATGTTAACGTAAACGTCCTCACTATCGTGGCTTGCGGTGAATATGCGTGTCCCAAACAATCTTCTTAGATACTGAGTAATGGTTTACACTTAGGTACGCTTCTTAGTATTCTTCCCATCGAAGTAACGCTAATGATGATGTACGACCGAAGGAAATCTAATTGCTAAATCATTTGGATAGGTAAACGTCCACACTATCGTGGCTTGCCATATCTGATGGGATTTTAGATGCGATTAGTGGTTTAATGATATTATTTGAGGGAGATAATATCGGAGATTAAATCGATTGTTTGTTGTTATATGTGCTCATAGATTAGGATATGGCTTTGAACCCACTTTATGTGATACGTAAGGATTTTAAACTCATTGGTCCCTGAATGTAATGATTGGAATAGAGATCTAGACATTACCCAAACTGTTGAAGAGTACAAGTTTGTACTCAGTGAGCTTTGTCCTCCCGAGCCTACAAATGTCTTAACTGATGAGGAAAGGACTGATTTTGATATCATGTTCAAACTCAAGGAGATGTTTAGACATGGTGTAGAGGCTAGACAAGAGGCGATGAGGATACTCATAAAGGCCAGTCGATTCGAGGAAACGCTTAAACACGTTTTTGAGATGATCGACCTTTTAGACGAGTTGCGACGGAAATCGCAAGCTCTTGTAGCTAATGCCAAAGGTTTCGAGCCTAAGGGCAAAATCGGGGGAAAGGAAAAGCAAGCAAAGAAACCCAGTGGTCCTAAGTTTCTTGGACCACGAGATGGGACGAGAAAGCCAAGAGGCAAGTGTTCTCGATGCAAACAGTCTGGGTACTGGAAGTCTGATTATCCTCTCAAAGAAAGTACGAAATTTTCTTTAGTCGTAAAACATAGTCAGTGGTATTATCTACCGGAACCTGGTGTGTAGATATGGAACCACTGACAGTATGTGCATTTTAAATGCAAGGGTTCCAGGAAACCCGACGACTTGGAGAAGAAGAAATCGTAGTCTACATGGGCAATGCTGTAGAGGAGACAGCAGTTGCAATGGAGGACATTTTATAGGATTTCATTTTGGGTTATTGCTTTTATGTACCTTTCATATTAGAAAGAACTTTGTTCTGGATTTCTAATGAATGGATATTTTATTTCTTTTAATCATTTGATGGTTATAAGAAGAAATAATGATATTTTGGTACATTAGCTAGCAATATATAAATGATGAATCCTGAGTCCACAACGATGCAACGAACCGTAGTATGAAACTCGTTTTACTAATAAGAGATTTCTTTATCAATTATACTTGTGGATTCTTATGCTGAGTCATGTTTATTCAAATAAGAAGTTCAAAGGTCGAAAATTGATATTTTTGATCAATTAAGTTGAAGGAGTGGACCTTCCGACCTAAGAATCTAATTTGGAAGATAATATGACTAAGAAATCCTTTATGGATATAAGATGTAAGATCCGGACAAGTATAAGAATTGATTGACTCTGATGTATGCAGACCTATGTCTACTCAGACAATAAGGTACGAGTACTTCATTTGATGATTACTCAAGAAATGGATTAGAATACCTGATGTGCCACAAAAGCAAGTGTTTTGACAAGTCAATGGACACAAAGCTATTGTAGGGAACCATCATGGTATATCCATTGAAAGCCTGCGATCTAATCGCGGAGGCAAGTGCCTGTCTGAGGAATGCATGGCATACTGATCAGAGATTGGGATTTGATCCCAAATGACTACACCATACACTCTTGTGTAGAAATGGTGTGTCAGAAATAAGAAGTGGAACTCTTATAGAAATAGTAAAAGCATGAGTTATACGGAACTACCTGTGTTCTATGGATATGTCTGGAAACAACGGCGCATTCAAATGCGGTTGTAGAATATCCTAGAAGAACAAAAGATGTGTGTTCAATAGTTCTATGAACCAGAAGGACGTTATAAGTTCTAACGCCCGGTTCTTAGAGGAAGACTATTAGATGAACCACAAGCCCAAAGTGACGTAATACTTTGAAATGAGAGAGAAAGATTAAGACTTAGAACCAGCCGAACCGAGTAGCGGTACACCACTAACTGCACCTACTGTTGTCACTGTTTATACACCGGAACGCCATTGTAGTGGGAGGTTGTGGGACAACCGGAGATATTCATAAGACTAGGAGAGTCTTCGGACTCTGGACCTAGTATACATGAAATCGATCCCTGGATCTACATGAAGGCCGTACTAGATCTAAATGTGCCTTCTTGGAGAGCAATAAAGATTATTGCTAAGAGGCAAGATCATTTAGAGTACAAGCTTAGTTGATCCATTTATGGATTGGAACAAAGCATTGAGTTCGTGGTACTTGCAAATTGATGAGATAGTCCATTTTATGGATTCATCAAAAGCATAGACGAATCGTGTGTATGGGAGACGTGATGGAAACAAAGTGGTGTTTCTCGGAGGTTTTATGTAGATGGCATTTTATCATTGGTAACAATGTAAAGATGTTGTCAGACATAAAATGATGGTTGTCTAGAAAAATCAATATATGAGATGAAGAAGAAGTTAGAGCATGTTCTTAAGATCTAGGATCTCAAGAAAAGAACATTGTACTTCTCCTGGACATCTTACATATATATGATTATGGTTCGTTTTAACATGCAAGATTCCGAGAAAGGTTCGTTACCTTTTAGAGACGGAATGCATCTATCTAAGGATATGTGAAAGCAGTTTCCTACACTTTGAGTGTGGAAAGCTTAATAAATGCATTGTTGAAAACAAGAACCTGGTATCGGCTATGCGGTTAGCATAGTGGGAGGATATCAAGGTAATCCTGAAAAGGAATATTCGACTGCCGTAAAAGTACTTTCGAAGTACTGTTCTAGACTACGAAGCAGACGATTTTTTCCTTTGGATTACATTCTCTTAGATTTCTAATCAAATGAGGACCGGTGTAAGTCGATATCAGGCTATGTGTTTCACTATTGAAGGAGAAGGAGTTTTAACATGGAAGAATGATAAGCACGATGCTTTTCGGACTCTGCCATGGGTAACCAAATAGCGGCCTCAGAGGCAGCGGAAGTTTTGGTATAACTCCGGGATAATCTCTGGGACTTAGATGTGATTCTTAATTTGTCAAAGGCTATGTAAATAGCGGTGCAATGGCAAATGGTAAGAAATCACTAGTCCATAAGTGTAAGATAACACATAGTGCAAGTACCACCTGATACGAGTCATCGTCGAGGGAGACGACGCTGTAGTCACCAAGATAACTTCAGAGCGGCAACCTAGAGTGCTCATTCACATAAGTACTTCTTGGAAGTACAACTTAAGCACGTGATGAGTATGGGAGTCGGGAGTTTGGAGGAAATGACTAGACCTTAGTACAAGTGGGAGATTGTTGGAGTTGTGTACTTAATGTCTAGATTTAAGTAACGCAAACTCACGATCCATCGCCATTAATCTATTTAATTAAATAAACAATTATTTGCGTTTAATTATTTATAATTAAATATATGCAAATCATAGTCCTGGATTTTATACGTTGTAGTTAGTATGGTGCAAGCATGGGCGCACAGAAGATCATACTATCGGTTACTCGTATTTAATCGAACAGTTGCTCACGACCTAGATGGACACGGACCAATCCATCGGTATAGTCGTTGTGTGAGAGAGAAAATAATTTATCTTAATTATTTTATCACACTTGTACACTTGGTGTATTGAGCGGATCGTTGAGATTCATCGATTAGGATTGCCGGCGATAATCGATTCGAGTCTCAGTGTATTTTATTCTTAATCCCCGAAACTATTGCGGGTGTGTATATTTAATATAAGTGACTTTGATTTACCAAAGGAATTAACCGATTTAATTATTGGGTTAATTACCGGTTAAGTTGGGTCACTATATTTTATATATGACATGCCGTGAATACTTGACGGGAAAGTGTATCCCGTAAGGGTTGATAATATCCCCGAGATGAGTTCATAAGGAATTATTATGTAAACACTGCAGGTGGATTCGTTCCGCATAATAATTAAGGTTGAATGGTACTAGTCTCGGATATAAGAGATGAATAAATTAATTAAGCAATAAATTAATTTTATTCATGGATATTTATATCTTAAATACACGGAATAAATAATACTACCGGAGAAATATTATTTGATATAATATGGTTTAATATTGGGAGTGCAATTAATTTTATATAGTGGAAAATAGAATTAATTAATATTAATGGATTAATAGATTTGGGCTTGGGCTCAATTTAATCATTAATGTTGGAAGCCCAATATTCCACCTCCTTAAGATCCCCTACGTAGCCTATAAAAGCACTACATGGTCTTCTCTATTCTCATAAGTTGAAGATCATAATTCTAGAGAGAGAAAGTAGAGAGGGAGATCCATGGAGTTCGGAAGATCGTCGCCCACCCGACGTTCGAGCTAGTGCAAGGAATACGTGGGAAGATCTCAAGGTCATCGATTGATCTCGTTTCTCCGAACAACGAATCGAAGGTAAAATCGTTAAACCCCCTTGATGATTTTATTCGATTATTTATCGTGAAATACCGTGAACGCAAGATCCGAGGATCGAGACCCGTGGAAGAGGTCGAACCGGGCGGTGGTGGTCGAACCACCGGACCGCCGGCGGATCGACGGCTCGACCACGAGGGTCGCATGCGAGGAGGCGATCGAGCTCGGAGCTCGATCACGGCTGGGGTGCGAGGTTTCTCGCAGCACCAAGCAGCGGGATGCGGGTGTTCCCGCATCGATCCCGCATCGATCCGTTGCGGGATCGCTGCGGGATCGGCTGGGGTGCTGGATCGCTGCGGGAACACCCGCATCCTGCTGCTGGGTGCTGCGAGAAACCTCGCACCCCAGCCGTGATCGAGCTCCGAGCTCGATCGCCTCCTCGCATGCGACCCTCGTGGTCGAGCCGTCGATCCGTCGGCGGTCCGGTGGTTCGACCACCACCGCCCGGTTCGACCTCTTCCACGGGTCTCGATCCTCGGATCTTGCGTTCATGGTATTTCACGATAAATAATCGAATAAAATCATCAAGGGGGTTTAACGATTTTACCTTCGATTCGTTGTTCGGAGAAACGAGATCAATCGATGACCTTGAGATCTTCCCACGTATTCCTTGCACTAGCTCGAACGTCGGGTGGGCGACGATCTTCCGAACTCCATGGATCTCCCTCTCTACTTTCTCTCTCTAGAATTATGATCTTCAAGTTATGAGAATAGAGAAGACCATGTAGTGCTTTTATAGGCTACGTAGGGGATCTTAAGGAGGTGGAATATTGGGCTTCCAACATTAATGATTAAATTGAGCCCAAGCCCAAATCTATTAATCCATTAATATTAATTAATTCTATTTTCCACTATATAAAATTAATTGCACTCCCAATATTAAACCATATTATATCAAATAATATTTCTCCGGTAGTATTATTTATTCCGTGTATTTAAGATATAAATATCCATGAATAAAATTAATTTATTGCTTAATTAATTTATTCATCTCTTATATCCGAGACTAGTACCATTCAACCTTAATTATTATGCGGAACGAATCCACCTGCAGGGTTTACATAATAATTCCTTATGAACTCATCTCGGGGATATTATCAACCCTTACGGGATACACTTTCCCGTCAAGTATTCACGGCATGTCATATATAAAATATAGTGACCCAACTTAACCGGTAATTAACCCAATAATTAAATCGGTTAATTCCTTTGGTAAATCAAAGTCACTTATATTAAATATACACACCCGCAATAGTTTCGGGGATTAAGAATAAAATACACTGAGACTCGAATCGATTATCGCCGGCAATCCTAATCGATGAATCTCAACGATCCGCTCAATACACCAAGTGTACAAGTGTGATAAAATAATTAAGATAAATTATTTTCTCTCTCACACAACGACTATACCGATGGATTGGTCCGTGTCCATCTAGGTCGTGAGCAACTGTTCGATTAAATACGAGTAACCGATAGTATGATCTTCTGTGCGCCCATGCTTGCACCATACTAACTACAACGTATAAAATCCAGGACTATGATTTGCATATATTTAATTATAAATAATTAAACGCAAATAATTGTTTATTTAATTAAATAGATTAATGGCGATGGATCGTGAGTTTGCGTTACTTAAATCTAGACATTAAGTACACAACTCCAACAGAGGAAAGTTGGTGAGTTAGAATCTGCAAAAGAGTTGTGGGAAAAGTTGCATGAATTGTATACAGAAACCTCTTTAAACAGCAAACTTTTCTTACTCGAATTTTTTTTCAGATTTAAACTTGATATGAGTAAGGACATTTCTGATAATATGACTCTTTTACAAAACTTATCCAAGATATTAAACTCACTGGTGATAAACACATTGATGACTACACCCCCATTGTGTTATTGAATGCCATTCCTGATTCCTATTCTGATGTGAAATCTGCTATTAAGTATGGTAGGGATTCTGTGACCTTAGAAACTGTAATTAACGGGCTTAAAAGTAAAGAGCTAGACTTAAGGTCTAATAGAGGCCATAGGGTTTCTGAAGTTAATCAAGTTCGAGGGAGGTCTAAGTCTAGGAACAATGGTAACCAAAGCCATAAAGGCAATGGTAATCAAAACAATGACAAGAAAAAGGGAAGGGGTAGGTCAAGGTCTAAGTCCAGACCTAAGGCTAAGAAGTGCTTTAATTGTGGTGAGCCGGGACATTTCATCAAGGATTGTCCCAAGCCCAAAAAGGTCAATGGTGACCATGCAAATGTTGCTGCTGAACATGATCATGCTGGTATGGTATACATGCTTTCTGAAAATTCTGTGATTCCAAATGTAAATGCTGCACAACCTGCCTTATTTGATGAAAATAAATGGCTTCTTGATTCTGGCTGCACATATCATATGACACCATACTTGCATATATTCACTTCATATAAAAAGTTGCATAACACTTCTGTGTCCATGGCTAATGATAAGAGATGCATGGTAGAGGGAATTGGGGATGTATGTGTTAAATTTGATACAGGGTACTTGTACACTCTTAGGAATGTTAGACATGTGCCTGATCTTTGCCAAAATCTGATTTCTTGTGCTGCTTTAGAATCTGATGGAATTTCTGGAAAATGGGATAATGGTTTTATGACTATTGTGAAGGGTTCAATTATCATGTGTAAACTGCTAAATGCCATAATCTGTACATCTGTGATGCATATCCTTATTTGAAAGAATCTGCCCATGTTGTGCATGATAGTACCTCTGAGCTTTGGCATAAGAGGTTAGGGCATATAAGTAGAAAAGGCATGGAGTTTCTTAAAGCTGATGGTTATTTTGGTGATGCTAAAATGTCTTGCATGTCATTTTGTGAAACTTGCGTGTTAGGGAAACAAACTAGGGTTAGTTTTCCTGTGAACCCCTCCCCCAATGTGCCTAAAACTTCTGCTGTGCTTGAATACCTACATGCTGACTGTTGGGGCCCTGCTCCTGAACCCACTCAAGGTGGAAACAAGAATTTTTTGTTTATAATTGATGATTTTTCCAGAAAAACATGGGTATTTCTTATGAAAAACAAATCTGATATGTTTGCTAAATTATGTGATTTTAAAACTTTGGTTGAAAATCAAACTGGTAGGAAGGTTAAGGCTCTTAGGACAGATAACGGCCTGAAATTTTGCAATGCTGAAATGAATGATTTGTGTGCTAAGTATGGTATTAAACGACATAGAACCGTGCCTTATACCCCTCAGCAAAATGGAGTTGTTGAGAGGATGAATAGGACCCTTCTAGAGAAGGTTAGGTGTCTACTTGCGTCCTTAGGCCTCAGCAAGAGGTTCTGGGGTGAAGCTGTCATTACTGCTGCATATTTGATCAATAGGTCACCTAGCGTGCCCTTAAAAGGAAAATGCCCTGAATCTGTTTTTTCTGGTAAAAATGTGTGTTTGGATAATTTGAAAGTGTTTGGATGTTCTGCATATGTGCACCAATCAGTGGATAAAATTGAACCTAGGTCTAGGAAATGTGTTTTCCTCGGATATCCCGAGGGTACTAAGGGCTACAGGCTGTGGCTCAGAAGTGAACCTGGTTTTAGGACAATTGTGAGTAGAGATGTGGTGTTTAATGAGAATGAAATGCCGTGTTTGAATGTTAGTAACACTAAGGTTGGTGATACCTCTGGCGAGGTGGAGTCTTCTCCCTTAGTAGGTCCCTTAGGTGAACATTCTGTTGATTCCTCTACTGAAAATGTGCCTGAAAATGTGCCTGTTAATCCTGCTGATAATCTGCAAAATGAAAATGTGCATGAACATGATTCTCCTGTTAATCCAAACTTTGAAAATCCAAATTCTGTGAATCCAAGTTTGCCTGCAAATGATAATCCCCCCATGCATGCTGAACATGAACCTTTGTATTTTCAAGATGAGACTGTTACTGATGTGAATCCAAATCTGACTAGTTATCAATTAACTAGGGATAGGGCTAGGAGGAATCCTAGGTTGCCCGCTAGATTTAATGATTTTCAACTTGGTAACTTTGTGTTCAACATGCATGATTTGATTGAGAATTGTGAACCTAAGAATTTTGCTGATGCTATGAAATCTGATAATTCCTCTAAGTGGCTGTCTGCAATGCATGAAGAAATGAATTCTTTAATTAAAAATGACACTTGGTCACTTGTTGCTAAACCACCTAAGTGCTCTTTGGTTGATTGTAAGTGGATTTACAAACTGAAAGCTGAGGGTAATGAGGTCAGATTTAAAGCTAGACTTGTAGCAAAAGGGTTTTTACAAAAAGAAGGGGTTGATTATAATGAGATTTTTAGTCCAGTTGTTAAATTCACTACAGTTAGAATTATGTTGTCCTTATGTGCTCAATTTGACTGGGAATTAAAACAAATGGATGTAAAAACTGCTTTTTTGCATGGTGAACTTGATGAGAAAATTTATATGACCCAACCTGAAGGTTTTGTTGATAAGACCAAAGCTGACTTTGTGTGTTTGCTTAAGAAATCTATGTATGGTTTAAAACAGTCACCTAGACAATGGAATAGGAAGTTTGATGAATTTATGTTGTCCTTAAAATTCTGTAGAAGCTCCTATGATCCATGTCTTTACTTTCGGTTTGATACAAATGTGCCTGTGTTCCTTGTCTTATATGTTGATGACATGCTCATTATGAGTCCTTGCTTGAAAGCTATACAATCTGTTCAGAAAAATTTATGCGCAAAATTTGAGATGAAAGATTTAGGAGGTGCTAAAAGGATTCTAGGCATGAACATTGTTAGGAACAGGTCTGAAAATTGCATTTATTTGAATCAATCTGACTATGTGGTGAAACTGTTAGAGAGATTTGCTATGGTTGGATGTAGAACTACTGCTGTACCTTTAGCTAGACATTTTGTGTTGTCTAAGGATCAATGTCCAAAGACTGAAACTGAATATGCTTCTATGAGCTAGTGTTGTTCCTTATGCGTGTGCCGTTGGTTCTGTGATGTATCTTATGGTTTCCACTAGACCTGACATTGCTTTTGCTTTTAGTTGCTTGAGTAGATACATGTCTAATCCTGGTAGGCCTCATTGGGAAGCTATGAAATGGTTGCTTAGGTACTTAGCAGGTTCTAAAACTTTGGGGCTGAAATTTTCTAAAACAAAAACTGATGTGTCTTTGTGTGGATATGTTGATGCTAATTATGCCAATGATAGAGATACTAGGAAGTCATCTACATCTTATGTGTTTACTGTGTGTAATGGTTGTGTTAGCTGGAAATCTCAATTACAACATGTTGTTGCATTGTCTACCACTGAGTCTGAATATATTGCTATAACGGATGCTTTTAAAGAGGCTATTTGGTTGAAGGGATTGCTAACTGAAATTAAGATGTTGAGTGCTTCTGTGACTGTATTCTCTGATAGTCAATCTGGTATACAACTCTGCAAAAATCCTGTGTTCCATGATAGAACTAAGCATATTGATGTAAGGTTCCATTTCATTAGGGAACTTGTTGAAAATGGTGATGTTTTGCTTGAGAAAATATCCACACATGACAATCCTTCCGATATGGGGACTAAGCCCCTGCCCCTTGAGAAATTCAAGCACTGCTTGCAGTTGCTGAATTTTGATACCCCAGACTGATGTTGTACCAGTGGGTACTCCCTGGAGTGCTACTGTTGTGTGGCCAGTCCGGGAGGTGTTTTTTACTTGTTACTATGGGTGTAGCAAGTGTTTTTCTATATAGAGAAAAACAGCCTTAAAGCCCACGCTTTTGCCACTCCCTGAGTAAGTGGTGTTTCAGAAGAAACTTGCTTGGTTGTTTTTTAGCTCTCACCCTTTTGGGGTGTTAGCTTTCACTGAATGTGATGGTTGCTCAGGGCAACCACCCTAGCTGTTTAGGCAGCAGGGAAAGTCCTCGTTGCTCCGGCAGCGGGGCTAGGCGATGATGAGACTGTACTTGTATTCGACACTTGTGTTTTGATTGTGTTCCTAGTAGCAGTTAATGCGATTGTGTGGTGGTGGCCAACAAGGTGGAGATTTTTGAATATTATGTGTGTTGGCCCATTTATTATTGGTAGCAGCCGGGCCCAGTAGAGTGCCAGGCCCATTATCATTTACCACCTCCTGCCTCAGCCCATATGGTGTAGCCCAGCCTTGTGTATTTAATTGTTTTCTGATAACAATTACCTTGACCCGGTCCATTAAGCTTTGACTTACCCTGACCGTCGATCCTAGGGCTACCTTGCTGTGGTTGAATCTGGTCCGCTGATCTCCTATGATATAATAAACTTTGGCCGGTGCATTCACTCACTTCGTATCACTCTCTCAAACCCCAGCCTCCCTGAGTGTGTGTGCGATTTCACCATCTACTGTGTGCGATTTGAGATCCTCCGTTCATCGGCTCCGCCGCTTCCCCCTTCGTCTCCGGCGACCTCCTTGCGAGCTCGTGTGCTGGAGACGACTAGTGAAGCATCTGGACTCGACTGATTTACCTCTTTTGTGAGGCGGAGGTGTTCTGTTGAGTGAGGTGAGAGCTCCGTGCTTCTGGGTTCTCCGACGAGGCTACCTGACGTCATTGCCTGTTCCTATCACCACCACAATCGCGCTACCGTGATGGATCTGCAGTCCTGAGCCTAAAATATCTCTATCTCTGTTTATATTTATAGATCTATACATATACATATTAGATCTGTTTGTTTATGCCGCTGCATGTGCCTTTAGTGCTCGTCTAAGCCCAACACATGTTATACGGACCGGATCTTTCGAGATCTGCTGACCGTTGTGCGTTGGGATCTTGAGATAGCCTAAAGGCGAATTACAGATCTGACTTTGGCTCCTTTTCTGTTGGTTTTGCAGGCACTTCGAAGCGACGGCCATCGGGCCTAATTCCTAGAAGATTGGGCCCACAACAGTATTCCTCCAAACGCCTCCAACGGGCCTAATTCCTAGAAGATTGGACTTTCAAAAGTCCACATGAATCGGAACGTACATACCCGAGTGTCTTCTTTAAGTTGTGAGCTCAATTTGAGATATTCACTCCCGATCGCTTCCCAACCGCAAAATTTTATTAATCAAGTTGTGTCTTCTTTAAGATTTATGCTTGTTCTTTTTTATCCTATTTCCTTTTACATAAAATCGTACAATTTTATTAATTTAAAAAAGTTATTATGTTATCGGAGTATTAAGTTATAGAGATTTTAATTTATTATTCCAAGTGGCCAGAGTGTGTTTGGGAGGGAGAGCGTGTCACACTGTACACTCTAAAAGCTAATTCTCTCGAATAGAGGGTATTAATTTCAAAATGACTAAATGAGTAATTTATTATAAACTTATATTTCCAATAAATGAAACTAAGAAATTGCTGCAAAAACTAAAGATGATCATAATTGAATATGATTTGTTTGATGTTCATGGTAGGAGTGATCATCAAGATATATGAGTTGTCTTGATATGATGCTTAATTTGTAACATATATAATATGCAAACAAATCGTCTCCTACATAATAATCAGTTAATAAGACACCATTTGTATGAGAAATTAACTATTTTAGGTATGAATGAGCATTAGAGATGCTTAATTAATTTGTCAATATAAGTTGAAAAAGTAAATAACAAATCTCAAGTGTTAGAGGTAACAAAACAACATAAGTTTATAAAGAAAGAAATCACTTAACAAAAATATATTAACTTTAGTATGCATATTAATTGAGTTATAAAAAGTATTTATAATTTATGAAGATGTATGTATAACCGTGTAATTTAGATTGATAATACCTGGAACAAACACTTAGCACATAAGAGTAGTAAGAGAGAACAAAATTGAGTAAATCATAAGTATATACTCGAGTCCGAGTGTGTGACTGTGTTAATTCACGGAAGTTGCCTATTTTATTTTACGTTTCACACTCTCACTCCCCCTATATAAATCTGAATTTGAAACACATCAATCCTTCAAATTCAATCGCCACTCTCTTCATTGAAATTTGAAATTTATATTCTACAAAATGAATGATCATCATGATATATGGTCTGCATTAGACATCGGCGACCCTCCCTTCATCATCTCCTCATCCTCCTCTTCTGATCTGACTTCTCTCTCTGCTGCTGCTGCTATTACTCCATCCGCCGCCGACCATTACAAAACGAACCTGCAGGAAATCCTCGTGCAACGCCTTATCGCCTTGATCGACGAGACCTGATGGACTTATGCGATTTTCTGGCAGTCATGTGTGGGCCCAGGCCCAGGCCCATCCCTCCTCCTGGGCTGGGGCGAAGGCTACTACAAGGACCATGTCGATCTTTTTCAGCCCAAAACGGCGGACACCGAGTGGTTCTACCTCATATCCATGACACAGTCCTTTGTTAATGGTTCCGGGCTTCCGGGCCAGGCCCTCCACAGCTCCAGCCGGCTAACGGGCACCGACAGACTCGCCGCATCCCACTGCGAGCGGGCCCGTCAGGCTCAGGGTTTCGGGTTTCAAACCCTCGTGTGCATACCTTCGGCAAACGGCGTCGTTGAGCTTGGCTCCACTCAGCTGATTTTCCAGAGCACGGATCTGGTCAACAAGGTTAGAATCCTGTTCAATTTCAACGAAAGCCTCTTTCTGAATAGTAATCACAGCAGCAGCATTAGTACTCATGTGTTAAAGGCCAATGAAAATCATCCCAACCAAATTCTGACTAATTTCTCTGAATTCGGTGGGATCATGGATTTTGGGGAGAGTGTGAAGATTAATAATTCCTTGTTTGGTCTAAGAAGCAAGAAGAAGAAGAAGAACAACAACAACAAGTCTCCGAGTAATGAGGAGGATGGCATGCTTTCGTTTACTTCGGGCTTTCTCAAGGAATCCGATCATTCAGACCTCGAGGCTTCTGTGGTACTTAAGGAGGTTGATACTACTACTACTACTACTACTACAACTAATACTAGTAGTAGAGATGATATTATTAAACGTCCCAAAAAGCGTGGAAGGAAACCTGCAAATGGGAGGGAGGAGCCTCTGAATCACGTGGAGGCGGAGAGGCAAAGGAGGGAGAAGTTGAACCAGAGGTTTTATTCACTTAGAGCTGTGGTCCCAAATGTGTCGAAGATGGACATGGCTTCCCTCCTTGGGGATGCTATTGCTTACATCAACCATTTGAAGTCTAAGGTCCAGAGTGCTGAGTTAGATAATGAGAATTTGAGAAGTCAGCTCGAGTATAATTGTTCCAAGTCAGCAGCAGCAACTCATCTTCCTCCTCCTCCTCCTGATCAAGGCTTAATAATTAAAAGAATGCTTGTGACAATGGAGATGGATATAGATGTGGAGATCATCGGTTGGGATGCTATGATACGAGTGCAAGGTAGTAAGAAGGATCACCCTGCAGCAAAGCTGATGATTGCCCTTAAGGAGTTGGGGCTAGATGTTCATCACGCCAGTGTGTCCGTAGTGAACGATTTAATGATCCAGCAAACGAGCGTGAAGATCATGGAAGGTCGTGTTTTCACTCAAGATCAGCTCAGGACTGCATTGATAACAAAATTAGCTGTGACTGAGATATAAATATAGATAAATTATTGAGTGAATGAGCATTTTCGTAGTTAGTAACAAAGAAACAAACATTTGGATTTACTATAATAAGATGTGATGGGATTTGATTCCATTTTGGTTATTTCAACCCAAATGTAATACTACTACTACTAGTTATTATGGGATTTTCATGAAAAAAATCCATAAGTTAATTAGTATGTAGTAGTAGTATTAATTTGGAAAAAAAATCGAAAATTTATGTGGTCCGTCTTCCTCTCTATTGACCTCACATAATTTGTTAAGAATGAGATAATGCATACAAAAATAATATTGTTGTCGGTCGTTTCCTTTCTCTCTCTCTCTCTCTCTCTCTCTCTCTCTCTCTCTCTCTCTCTCTCTCTCTCTCTCTCTCTCTCTCTCTCTCTCTCTCTCTCTCCCCCGTAATGCATATTGTACTCTGCAAATAACGTACACATCGATCGAAAAAGAAAAACTCTGAAATTATGAATTGCCTGAGGTTGGTAGATACAGAAGAAGATGATCATGTGATATTACAGGATGAGATGCAGGAGGAGAAGGAAAGACGCAATTTGAAAAAGTATATAATGAGAGAGGCGCGGGGGGAGAGGAGCAGCTGGTCAGGTAACTTGGCAGCCAATCTGAAGCCGAACAAGCCCAGCTCATCCAACTTTCGAAGAAGGAGAAGCCGCTCGAACCTGAGTAACATCTTCAACAGGCAAAGCCCACCGGCAGGCGCAGAATCCTTATTCGATTCTGCCCCAAGGCTGGTCAGGTGTAGCGCCATGAGAAGGGATTGGAGTTTTGAAGATCTCCGGCGAGCACTTGAGGGCTAATAATCCATCCATTCCAGATTTGATTATAAGTATTAATTATATAATTATGTTTTTAATAATCTACAATATGGTATTGTGTTGAATTTCATTCAAATATAACCTAATTCCTTTCAAATAATCCAATGGGTATATATAATAATTAAATTTGAAGAATCATGGAATCTTTTGTGGTTTATTATTTATAATCTGATCTCGATCATGGAATCAATTAATGTTAATTATGCGTCGTCTTGTTGTTCACCACCAATACCAATACCAATACCAATACCAATACCAATACCAATACCAATACCGTAGCTTTTGAAGATTCAACTTAACAACAGTATCGACAGAGTAGGACTCCAGAACCAGGCTCCTCATCTGATCATCCCCGTGGTCTTCGCTGGTGACCGACCTGTAATTCTTGAGCCTGTGGTCCCCACCGATGCTGCTGAATCCAGTGACGTGGCTGTCCTCGTCAAGCAGAATGTGATATTCATATATGACTTTCCTTTAATCAATCATCCAAATTACCCGCTATACTCAATTCAACAAAAAGAAGAAGAAGAATATATTACATCTCAAGAATCATGCATGATGACATCATGTATTCCTGGGCAGGCCCAAGTTGAGGGCCATATTCTTATGCTTGTGGCCCATATTCGTGGCCCAGCTTGAAGTATTGGTTTCAAAGGAAGGAATAGAATAGGATCTTGTTGTTGGGCCATACCAGTGTAATTCACTGACAAGCCCAAACAAATGCTAATGCGAGTACTATTTGGGCCGGCCCGAACAATCTGTTCATCGCCGGCAGCAGCAGGAGCAGATGTACGCTGTTTATCAAACACCCAAAATAAAGTGAAGTACACTGTACAGTACTTGGAGAAAAAAAAAAAAGGATTTTGGAGAAAAAAAAAGGATTAGTAGAAAATCGAGCAACTGCAAGTGCTGCAATGTCGGTGGATCGAATCGAAGAGGAGGATGACGACGATGAGAGAATGGTTAATATCACTCTGCAGACCGTTGGCCCTTCTCCTCGTACTCGCCTAAGGGTTCCTTCTACACTCAAAGTATTATTACTTCTTCTTCTTCTTTCTCTCCTAATTAATTAATTAATTTAGTGTAGGATAGATCGATCCTCCTCATTGAAAATTGTTGAATGAGATTTATGATGTAGATGCATAAAACTATACTTAATTAATTATTAGTATGTTCTGAAAAAATCTCTACTCTCACACCTATAATATCTGAATCTCAATCTATGATATATGATTTATTTTGTTTCAATTTCATACTAGACCTGTCTGTATTCTGAAATGTTATTATTTCTAAATTCATGTGTGGAATTACTATTAACATAACATTTGTTGTTGTTGTTGTTTTTCTACATGACCGACCAATATAGGTTAAAGAGTTGAGAACATTGATTGCTGAGACTAGTCGCTTACCCCTTCAGAATATGACACTTGTTTTTCGAGGCAATGTGTTGCATGATACTGCAAATGGTCATGACTTGTCGACACAACTCCATGATGGAGGTCAGGACTGTATCCAATTACACTTACACCTTTCTGTTACTTTATATTTGGAAAGTTACTGCGTTGTATTCAAAGAGAGATAAACGTGATTGAATGTGCTGGACTCACCTACATTTTTCTTAAACTTACACACGTACGTATCATCAAGTTGACCAAAGAAGACCAATAGTTTGGAGATCACCATGTGATGTTTGGATTAGACCAATACATGATTTAAGTTTAATTTGGTTCCTTCTCTACCCTACAAACCCCTCAACTTTTTCTAGATTTATATCTGAAATGTTTTGTACATTTCATTAGCCTTTTACCATCTATGATTTTCATTTTTCCTTTTCTTCATCATCTCTTTTCTAGGAACTGTGATTGTTGCCATTAAACCAAAGCCGCCTGCAAAGCATATTCAGGACAGTTTTGATGATGATGATGATGATGGAGATCTTGTTAGTTTTTAAACGATTCCTGAAATATTTAATATGTTGTAATCTTCAAATAGTCTCATATGATATCCTTTGTTTGCGTAGAAATTCAAACTTCCAGAATCAACCAGCAGGTGGAAAAGGAGGCTTTTCTTCATATTACGTGATAAGCTTAAGTTCCCTGGTGAGAACTAACTCCTGCCATTTACTTTACAGAAGAGATTGTATCATTCTGACCAGTCTTTTATTCCTTGTAGATATGCTTTTGATGACAATTTTCTCCCTCAGAATAAAGACATGGCTAGCCATTGTAGTATGGTTTATTCTGGCACCGTTTGCCCATAGATTGGATATCGGGCCTTTATATGTGAGTTTTTCATACCTTCAAAAATTACCACACATCAAAGCTCCTCATCTTCACAGAATACTTGCCCAAACAATAGATTCCACAAATACATTAGCTTCTATTTTTACCTTTAAAAATAATTTTATTAAAGTAAAAACACTAATGATTCTTGATATCTGACTACTGAAAGTACTGGAGTGAGAAAGAACTTAGTAAAACATCTCATATAAACCTGTTATTGGTGCTGCATTTTTTTGACCTTTGATTTCCATGGAAAATGCTAATTCTGCTAAATGGGTATTAAATGAAGAATTCATTTTCTAATGGCTCCTTGGAACATATCTTTCTAATGTTCTAGTAGTATTTTTTTTATGCATTAGCTGGATATATTTGTTTGAAATTGGACGTAAGCTTTGGTTGTGAACTTGTGATATAGCTAATACCACTTATCACCATGACAGCATAACTTCAACGAAGCATTAGCAGTTTTAATATTTTTAAGGGATAATTGCAAAATTCTTCCTCAGTTTTGGTTCTACTTCAAAAATCCTCAATTATCTTTCAATACAAATACCCCTTCAGGTACTACCACTTGTCACCATGATAACATACTTCAACAGTGGTATTTGTAATCTTTATAGAGTTTTTTGTATTTGTAACTAAACTAAACCTGATGTATTAATTTTGAGATTTTCTCTGTACTCTAAAGAGCAACAAGGAGTGTAGCTTCTTTTTATGAATACTTTTGCACTTTCCTAATGATCTCACATAGTGTTTTGCTATCATTATTATTCAGATAATCGGCACTGGCTTTCTTATAATTTTCTACAACCTTGGCCATCGGCAACCTGGTGATGTAAGGTATGGTACATTCAGGAACAATATCATATCACATGTCGCTGAGGTTTATTAGCAGTGTTTTGTTTCATTGCTTCTAATTTTTACCAGGTGTTGCATTTTTTTCGATCCTTGCTTCTTCTGGGATTAGCCACATTCTTCTTGCATTCCTTTGTTTTGTTTTTTTTACATTGCTTTGTTGCATTTTTGCAGTGCATATTCTGTATTCAACGAAGACTTTAGAGAACTTCCTGGAACTCTTAATGCAGATCGCCTTGACAGGGACATTCGACTTGGGCAGTTTTGATTAGAAAGTTTTCAAATTTAGATGGCTATTTGTTAGTTGTATCTACATGAATTTTGAGAAAACATAAGTACACTTTCATCACTCTAGTCTTTGATGCCATTGGATGCTATTTGTTAGTTGTATCTACATGAATTTAGATGGCTATTTGTTAGTTGTATCTGGTTGTTTCACTTGTTTTCATACTATAGACGATGTATGAGTATATGACCAATAAAATGGGAAACTGGGTTAGGATAACAACGGGCTAGTTTACGATTACAACGGGGTAGAGGTTTAATCCTGTAAAGTAGTACTCCGGACATATCGTCCGCGCATCCGACGATAGCTTGAATGGTCTTGAGAACATGTTTATCTTCCTTTCTCCTGGCAGGAAAGGTGAGATAATACTCACAGCGGCCGTTTATGGGGGCCTTCAAATTCATATCCTCTACCCTGCACCACCAAAATTGAATACAATGTAGTACAGTAGTAATCATTATTTAAATAAATAAATAAAATTCTAAAATTGACACACAAATTCACCCCTCAATGCATCCAATGCCTGGCGTGCTACCATCTTCAGAAAATCATGTATTTTCTTGTCCTCCCTAAAAAAGACGTTATAGCCACAAAAGATTTAGTGGATTTATCTTCAACGTTGAAACCCTAGATTGATTGTGTTAGAGAGCAGGATGAGAATCTAGTAGTGTTGGGCGAGGAAGATGGGCCTCGGCCCTTACAAGTTTATCGACGTCGTCGGGAACGGGCTCAGGCCAATTAATGGGCTTGCTGAAGACGTGGACAGTCCTTTTATGATTAGTATTCTTAATTATTAGTATCTTTCATTATTTAGTTATTTACTTTCGGTAGGACTTTAATTATTATATAAGGTGTAATTAGGGTTGAAGATTATTTACGGAGATTATTATTGGAAAAGCTGGAGCTTTCTGGGCAAACGGTTTCTATCGTTTGATTGTATTTTCCTGTTCCTAACAATTGGTCCAACCTGCCGGATCCCGTTCCCGACATGACGAGATCTGCAACAGAGACGACAGAGAGGCTGGACAAGATTGAGAAAGAACAAGAGGTGATGATGAACACGTTGAAATCCAATACTCAACAATTGGAGGAGATTTCCAGCGCGTTAGCGGAATTGAACAAGTTGCTGAAGCGACCGGAGGACGCTGACCGATCTTCTGCCAACAGAAAAGGTGAAGGAGACGAAACAGGGGACAACGACAAAACATCAAGGCGCATGACGGGCCAGATGGTGCAATTGCCGTCATTTGATGGCTCTGATCCTATTGGTTGGCTAGCCCGCGCTAATCAACAGTTCGAACTCCACAATACAGCGCCCGAATCGAAGGTTCCAACGGCAGTAGTGGCGATGGAAGAAGCGGCGCTTTACTGGGTTACATGGCTGCGAACTCGCAAACCAGGGTTGATGTGGGACGAGTTTTCTCAAGCATTGGTTTCACGTTTCGACAGTCGATTCAAGGGGAGTCGGTTTGAGCGATTGTCGAATGTTCGACAAACGGGGTCCGTCAATGAATATATTAATTTATTCGTTCAATTGGCAAGCCAAGTGCCTGGACTTAGCGATTCACATTATTTGGGGTACTTCATGACCAGATTAGAAGATTCAGTTCGTAGTTCGTTGCGGCTACTACGTCCGTCGGATTTAGAAACGACAATGGAGTTGGCTAGGGACGTGGAGGATAACCTCGCAGTGCAGTCCGGTGCGCGTCCAAACAAGGGTTTTTCACCGGCTTCGAGACCAGCCTTGTTATCGAGGCCAACTTTCTCGTCTGGGTCCAACGGCACCCCAAACTTCAACCGACAGGGTAGTTCGACCGTGGGGCAGCCCACTAAGGGCCATGACAGATTCCAGCCAACGACGTCAAGTCCGTCGAGGCAGTCCAGTTCACGAGCAGGGTTAACACATCGTTCGCCGCAAGAGCTCGCTGATCTTCGTGCAAAGGGGCTCTGTTTTCGCTGCAAGAAAACCTACACTCCAAATCATGACTGTCCTATGAAGCAACTGAGAGTTATGGTGGCTGAAGAATGGGAGGATTTGGGATTAAATCAGTCGGAAATTTTGGAGTGCGAAGATAAGGCAGAGTCTGTGCTACAGCAACAAGAGGATATTAGCGAGGATGGGACGCTGCCAATTTTCTCGATGGCAGGATTGTCTAGCCCAAGAACTATGCGATTACATGGGGTAACGCAGGGACGCACTATCACTGTTTTGGTGGATAGCGGCGCTAGTCATAACTTCGTCTCAGCATCCTTGGTATCACTGATAAAACTTAAAACAGATAAAACAAGTCGATTTGGAGTGCAGTTGGGAGACGGGAGGCGACAAGAGTCGGAGGGGGTATGCCGTGGGCTTACCATCTCCTTATCAAGCTGTGAAGTTGTGGCAGATTGTTACGTCTTTGAATTGGGAGGAGTTGACGTGATACTGGGAGTCGCATGGCTGGCGACTTTGGGAGATTTCAGAACTAACTGGGACACCATGACGATGTCGTTTGCTTGGAAGGGAAGTATGGTGATGCTGAAAGGAGACCCGGCATTGTGCAGGGGATTGGTGGGGCTGAGATCCTTGCATCGGATCCATGAGGTGGAATTTTGGGCCGTAATACTTGAAGGAAACTCGACCAAGTTAACCAACGCGGAACCGGAACGGGTACATGATGTGTTGCAACAGTTTTCAGAGGTATTCGTCGAGCCAGAAGGATTACCCCCTAAACGGATTGTGGACCATCGTATTGAGTTGATTCCGGGGTCTCAACCGGTCTCGGTCCGTCCATATCGCTATGGACATGTGCAGAAAGACGAAATTGAACGTGTGGTTGAAGACATGCTAAGGGCCGGGATTGTGCAGCCTAGTTCCAGCCCTTTCTCTAGTCCAGTACTGTTGGCTAAAAAGAAAGATGGAAGCTGGAGGTTTTGTGTGGATTATCGAGAGTTGAATAAGGTCACAGTACCTGACAAATACCCAATCCCAGTTATCCAAGAACTGCTAGACGAGTTATCAGGGACAGAGGTCTATTCTAAGATTGATCTCAAGGCTGGTTATCACCAGATCCGTGTGGCAGACATAGACGTTCCGAAGACGGCTTTCCGCACGCACAGTGGGCATTACGAATTTTTAGTAATGCCGTTCGGACTATCGAATGCACCAGCAACCTTCCAGTCCACTATGAACGAGCTTTTTAGACCTTTCTTACGAAAGTTCGTGCTGGTTTTATTTGACGACATCTTGATTTACAGCCGCACTTAGGAAGAACATAAGGAACATTTGGCTCGGGTTTTGCAAATTTTGGAGGCAAACCTGTTCAAAGCTAACAAAAAGAAATGTTCGTTCGGGTGTTTGTGATGGGGACCCCGGTCGATCAAACAGGTCCTTACACCAAACACCTAACCAGCCAAGATTGTTGAGGCGCTCGCGCGGTCTTCAAGTCTTGTTTGGCTCGAGAGTACAATGAGTTCTTCACGGTACCGCACGCCTCGGGTAGAGTAGATCGACCTTTACTCGAGTTGTTTGCTACGTTGGCTCCTTTGGGTGGATTGAATCGAGCGATTCTCAGTCCGCCTCGACTCGCGAGATATGAACGTGGGTTCGATTATTACAATCTACACCACACGTGTGTCCCAACAAGTGATTATTACGATCAACTTGTGGTTCCTCAAATCAAAGTGATCACGCACTTGACTTGGCAAAAGTAACGGTTTTATAGCCTTGTAATCGGCTCGAGTGTTTGAGATAACACCAAACTATACAAGCACTGCTTGTCAATAAACCACACAGTTTTTATTGATTCTTCAATGAATGATTTTTACAATGGTATGAGGCTCCTTATATAGGAGTAGTTCCTTGGTCCCTAAGCTAAAGAAAATAATAAAATAATGATTAGAGAATCCCAACACTTGAAAACTCTATCACATCCTAATCTAAAGAATCCTAAGATACTTTAGATACTATTTTCCCTAATTACTTAATTAAATAAACTAATTAATTAAATAAATAAAAAGAAAATAAAACTAAACTAAAGATTAATTAATATTAATAAATTAATATTAATTAATCGGATAGGATGGGCGCGACGCTCTTCGGCCGCCCACTACCGTCGCCTTCGACCGCCGTGTGTAGCCGGAATATTCGCCGGAATATTCCCAATCCTTCGACGCCGCCGTTAGCCATCATCATTCGCCTCATGTGCATGTGGCCAATGAATCCCCAGAGATCGCCTATGTGATCTCTATCACTTCTCGTCCCTTGGTTCGTACATCGCTGCGGGATGCTACGAGTACTACCGTAGACGCTCGTGGCTAGTATCTCGCTATGAAGAGCTACGAGAACTGCCGTATGGGCTCGTATTGCGCTGCGAGAAGCATCGCGTACAACCGCATCCTTAGCATCGAGCGCTGTCTCGCTCCGATTGCTCGTTGACAACTCGTGTCCACTCCCGCGTCGCCTCATAGGTATCGTGCGGATTCGCATAGAAAACCTCTTAAGTGACTTGCTACGGGGTGCTATGATAGACTTGAACGCTGGCTCGTTCTGTGTCTCATAGTAATCCTTGAGCGCATCGTCGCTCCGCATCAGGGCTAGTAACTCGACGAATGTCTCGTATACTACTCCATGATTTGACGTTAGTACGTCCTTTAGCTCACGTACTTGGCCTGGTGACTCGTTGATACGAGTGCTAATCGAAGCCTCCACTAGTGATTCGTACGCTGCCTCGTACGGTCTCGTAGCGGGTGATTCGATTACCCTGACTTCGAGTGTTGACTCGTAAATTGCTACGAGCCTCGAGTCACGGTTCGTATCAGTTTGGCTGTAGAGTATCTTGGGCACATTATATCCAAAGTGGGGGTAGCCATGGACCCGGCCAAGGTGGCCGCTGTTGTAGATTGGCCGACACCAAAGTCAATCAAGGACGTGCGAGGATTCCTTGGATTGACTGGGTACTATCGGAGGTTTGTGCGGGGTTACGGACTGATAGCACGCCCTCTAACGGGTCTTTTGAAGAATACGGCGCCCACAAAATTCGAGTGGACGCCAGAAGCCGAGGCGGCGTTTGCGCAGTTGAAGAGGGCCTTAACAGAAGGTCCAGTGTTGGCCATGCCTGACTTTTCGAAGCAGTTTGGTGTTGAGTGTGATGCCTCAGTAACCGGGGTGGGAGCAGTTCTGATGCAAGAAAAGCGACCAATTGCGTATTTTAGTAAATCACTGTCCGAGCGAAACCTGACCAAATCAGCTTATGAGAGAGAAATGATGGGGCTCGTTATGGCCGTGCAGCATTGGCGACCGTACTTGATGGGACGACGTTTTTTGGTTCGTACGGATCATAACAGCTTAAAACATCTGTTATCGCAGAAGATTGTGACACCTGCGCAACACGTTTGGGTGGCCAAATTATTAGGCTACGACTTTGCGATTGAGTATAAGGCCGGAGCCTCCAACGCCGCGGCAGACGCGTTGTCCCGAAGAGACAGTGGTGGCATGCTGGCCGCGATTAGCGGACCTGAGTGGTTAGATATGCAGGAAGTTATCAAGGAGCAAGAGAGAGATGAATTCATCAGCAACATAATGTAGGCCTTACGCGAGCAGCCGGGTAGTCGAGTGGGATATGAGATATTCGGAGGGAGGTTATTCTATAATGGTAGGTTGGTATTGACGGCCAATTCATTGTGGATTCCGAGATTGTTGCATGAATTCCACGACACGCCGGTGGGGGGTCACTCTGGAGCTTTTCGAACCTATAGACGACTAGCGCTTTGTGTTTACTGGAGAGGGATGTTTCGACAGGTACAAGAGTATGTGGCACGGTGTTTGGTGTGTCAAAAGTCCAAGTACGAAGCTATGTCCCCGGACGGGTTGTTGCAGCCATTACCGGTGCCAGATTTGGTGTGGGAAGAATTGTCTATGGATTTTATTACGTGTCTACCTAAGTCGAGAGGGTTCACTGTTGTCATGGTGGTGGTAGATCGCTTGTCGAAATATGGACATTTTATTGCTCTTAAACCACCCATCACAACTCGAGCCGTGGCCGAGAGTTTCATTCGAGAAGTTGTGAGGTTGCATGGCATTCCTCGTTCCATCGACAACTCTTCGAGCAGTCAGGTACTAAATTAAAGTTTAGCACGACATATCATCCCGAGACAGATGGGCAAACTGAAGTTTTGAATAGGGTTGTTGAAACATACTTGAGATGTTTAACGAGCGAGCAGCCCAAGCAGTGGGTGCGATGGCTTCCGTGGGCGGAATATTGGTACAACACGGCATTTCAGACAGCCGCACAAGTCACTCCTTTTGAAGTGGTGTACAGCAGGGCACCACCTACAATACGGCGATTGCTTCCTAGGGAATGTCGAATAGCTGCAGTTGCCGATGAGTTGGGAGGTCAGGATTTTATGCTGGGGCGTCTGAAGGAGAATCTGGAGAAGGCACAACAACAAATGGTAACGTATGCTAAAAGACGCAGGCGTTTGGTGGAGTTTCAGGTGGGCGAGTTAGTATTCTTGAAGGTTCGACCTCACCGACAAACCACGATGACGACCCAACCTTATCACAAGTTGGCCGCGAAGTATTATGGCCCATTCGAGGTGGAGGATCGAATCGGGATGACTGCGTATCGGCTGAAGTTGCCGGATTCGAGTCGTATTCATCTCGTTTTTCATGTGTCGCAACTTCGTCGTGTAGTGGGGAATCACCCGGTGGAAGGGGTGTTACCGGAGACATTGGAGTTGCCTGTTGCCCATTATTTGAGCCAGAAAAAGTGTTGGACAATCGATTTTTATCTAAGGAGGGCATTGAGGTACAACAAGTGTTGATCAAGTGGTCGGGTCAGTCGCTGGACGAGGCGACATGGGTGGACGTGGTTCAATTTCAGCAGCAATTTCCGGATTTTAACCTTGGGGACAAGGTTATTTTGAAGGAGGGAGGATTTGTTAGAGAGCAGGATGAGAATCTAGTAGTGTTGGGCGAGGAAGATGGGCCTCGGCCCTTACAAGTTTATCGACGTCGTCGGGAACGGGCCCAGGCCAATTAATGGGCCTGCTGAAGACGTGGACAGTCCTTTTATGATTAGTATTCTTAATTATTAGTATCTTTCATTATTTAGTTATTTACTTTCGGTAGGACTTTAATTATTATATAAAGTGTAATTAGGGTTGAAGATTATTTACGGAGATTATTATTGGAAAAGCTGGAGCTTTCTGGGCAAACGGTTTCTATCGTTTGATTGTATTTTTCTGTTCCTAACAGATTGATTATATACACGCACGATAATCAATCAACAATTAATCAATAAAAATATATAAATAAATAAATAAAGTGTTGTTACCTCGAACTCGATCCTCCCCCTTTGGAAAGGTATCTCGATCACGGGCCGGACGAAGGTAGTTGCCAATTAAAAGTGCATACATGACTACAGTTTATACATGACTAAAGTTTATACATTGTTAAAATGCAAATATCAGGAGCTGGGATATTCAAAGTATAACATAGACAGACACATAGATTATATGTTATAATGACTCCATAACCCCTCAAGATTTGTGTTTATTTTGCAAATCACCGCACGAAGAATAAATTATCCTTGCTCAAACATGCCTATTCTTTCTCTTATGGCTGAAGCATTCTCAGCTCTGCCACTTGTTTGAGCAAACGATAGTATTTTATTGTATACATGAGCAGAAGGTGGAACTCCCGCGTCTTCCATCCACTGCATTACCTGCGCCAGGAATCGTTTCAAATTGAGCAAAGCGAATAATTCTGCAGAAACTATAGACAATTTTACCTCGATGGATTTCCTCCAATGCCCAGCAGCTAAAAGATTTTTCAATAAAATCGCATATGTAGTCGAGTCAACTTGTGCACCTGACCCAACTATCTTGAGAAACAACTACATAAATCACACACTTTAAAATTTAATCATAAATTCTCCGAAAATAATTAGGGATATTTACCAAACCCCCTGTATTTGGATTAATGACCAAAACAAATCCAATGGTCCTTGAATTTGCATTAACCTTCATCGTGATTTAATTTTGAATTAAATTTAAGGGGCTGTAAATTTTATTAAGCATGTGGAAAGAGCGAGTTGGATTCAAATCTCAAGTTTCGGGAAGGGGGGGGGGTCGCAATTTTAAGAAACTCAGGGGCACTTTTCTATTGAAAAAAAAAGCAAATTCAGTGGGGGTTTATTAAGAACTACATATAGGAGATATGAAGCATACCAACTAAAATTACCTTCATCATGGTGTCGATCTTTCCTAAATTTCCGAAAGTATGAAGAAGATGGTTCACAGTTCCAACCGATATACGAGCAAGTGAAGACTCCATTCTCGCAAACTTCAAATAAAATACAACTCAACTCTAAATCGAGATTCAACAGATTTAATCAGGAAAATAAAATTACTAATTAAATACAAAATATGGCTAGTTATCAAATCTCCAAGGCGGTATTTGTAATTTTCAAAAACTTACACGCTGCACGCGAAAACCATCTCAAAGAACACTGCATCAATAAACGGGATCTTCTTGTTTCTCATAAACTCGGCAAGAAGCACGACCTTTCCCGGTTGAGATCCTTGGTTGAAAGTTCTCATAAGAGCTGCACAAGCTATTGAGTCTGGCTGGATCCCATTTAACTTCATCTCTTGAAACAGTGTAAAAGCTTTCTCCCAATGCCCTGCACGTAAATTTAAACCAACGAGTTCAGGCCCAACTTTCTTGAAATTGGTATGCAAAAGGTGAACTCACCTGCAGTACTATAGGCATGTAGCATTGATGTACATGCTATGACATCTGCATGTAACCCTTGAGATTTGTCAATATTTTCAAAATAAAAATATTAAAATTTCAAATTACAAAAAACACCCATTAATTTTAGTCTTAAATTTGCCTCTACGATAAAAAAAAATAAACATTTACACAAACAATTTTAACACTGAATCAAGCTTCAGAGGTATCTTTTGAAAATTTGAAAGTTAGCTGGGCTTTTCTGTAACTAGGCCAGCCATAAATAGTACTTTTGTAATCATCCCAACTAAACATAATACACACACAACAACCAAGCTAGATGTATGAACTCAGAAGCAATATTATTTAAAGTGCTTGCCAGTTTGCTATAGGAACAAATTCCCGAAGAATACACCTCCCTCGACAAAGGAATCTCCATATCCCTCATCTCAACGAGAAGCCTCAGTGCCTCATCGTACTTCGACATCTTGCAACACCCACTTATCAATACATTATAAGTCACACAATCTGGTCGAACTCTCTTTTTCTTCATGCGCCTGTACAAATCCAGACCCTTCTCATATTTGATTTAGGTTGTGTGTGTGTGTGTTTTTGTTTATGTTTTTATGTTATTTTTGAGTTGTGTGTCGTTTTGTTTGTGTCGTTTTAGTCGTATTTTATGTTTATGTGTGTGTCGGATCTCACGGGGTGTGTTGGAGTGGTTTGAGTTCATTTTGTAGGCTATTTGTTGAAGAACGTCGAAGAGTCGAGTTGAAGATCGAAGAAACGAGAAGGAAACGAAGAAACCTGTAAATGGCGACCGCCAAAATGAATCAACGGTCGCAGAGGATAAACGGCGGTCGCCGGAGACAGAATGACGACCGCCAAAAGAGCCGAGAAGAGGCAGCAGACCAGCCAAGATTTTTGGGCAAAACGGCGGTCGCCGAAACTTTTTGGCGGTCGCGGAAATGAGATTCGCGGGCGCCGTTTTGAGGCAGTTTCAGGGCGGTTCCATGCGAAGTCAAAGATGCATTTAGGCGAGGATTCGAAGTGAAAAACATAACATTCGCCTGGGAATTGAGTCGGGAAGACGGAGAGATCCACTCGGAGTCGACAACTTCGAGATTCACGTCCAAGATCAAGAGCCATTTCAATTATCGTAATTTCTATTTCTTTTCATGTTCGAATTAGTAGAATGCTAGTTGTTTGATCATCTTTTTAATTCAAGTCAGAATTCTAGAATGTCTTTAAACTTCGATTTCTATGTTCCGTACTTTGATAATTAGAGATTTGAATCGAGTATTACTTTGTGCAATTTTACTTTTGAATTTCATGTTTATATTTTGAATGTTTAATTTAAATTATGAGTTCATTTGTTATTTGTCTCGCAATTCGATCTTTGTTTAAGATGTTGAACTAATTTCCTTACTCGGGTGTTTATATGAAGAATTAGTCGGATAATTGTTTAACCGGAAGATCTTGTATAAACGACATACTCTTGAATTCGTAACTTGACCGAGAGCGAATAATCAAGTGAACTAAACGTTGAAAAACGAGTTAAGCAACCCGACCGGGAACTTGACTTTCGATTGTCGTTTATATAGATTGAAAAAGGTAGAAACAATTTGAAGTCGAATTTGAAGTATAATCATCCGAGTCTTTTCCTTATTGCTTATCATAAAAATTTCTATTTTATCGAGAGTATCAAAATGATTTTAGGATTTAGTTTTATGACTTATGTTTCTAACTCTTTACTTTCACTTAAATACTACTCTTTCGTTTCCTTGGATTGATACCGAGTCAACTACAATTGACCTCGGATTTTGACGAGAGACGCACACGAAAACGTTTAATCAGAATTGGCGCCGTTGCCGGGGAAACGGATAGTGTGTTTAAGTGTTTGTTTAGTTTTAGTTTCGTATTTCATTTAGTTAATTTAGTTAATTATCTTGTTATTACTAATCTTCTACTTTGAGTGTGCATGGTCACTACAAGAAGTAAGGCGGCTATTGAGCAACAAGGTTCATCTACCGAAGGAATGGAGAAGAATAAAGAACGGGTTGATGTTGAAGATGAAACCGGACAAGAATCTTCGGGATTAAAGAAAGGTCAACCTTCCCAAGGACATGTTCTATCTCCTAATACTCAAGGACCTCTTCTACCTTTGGGAACTCCTCAAAATAGCAACGATCAAGCGGGAGGAAGTAATTTACAGATACAAATTCCTCAATTTAATGTTCAAGCACAACTTACTCCTCCAAAATCCACAAGAAGAAGATCATCATTCTACTCTTCATAATGTGATGAGTCCTAATGTTGGTTATCATCCAAACATGATGAATCCTCAGATGATGAATCAACCACCGATGATGAATCCGAATATGATGAATAACATGGCTTATCAACCAAACTACGGGTATCCATTTCAGCAACCCGGAGTTCAAGTCAATCAAAACATGCAAGGACAATTCCAACAACAATGGCCAAACATGGTGCCTAATATAATGCCGTATGGGGGTTATGGGATGCAACCAAATCAGTGGAATCAATATGGAAATCCAGCGGCACGACGAGTTCAACAAGGTGACATTACAAGGCCTATTATTGGAGCAACTCCGGCATGTGTGGATTTACCGGAGGTGGTGAAGAATTATAAAGTGAATCCAATGGACTTCAATCAATTACCGGAGTACCATGGAAATAACAACGAGGATGTGTTGAGTTTTATCAGAGACTTCTACAACACCATTCATACCTTTCCGTTGAATGGACTTCAAGAAGACGAGTTGAGATGTCGGTTCTTTCCGATGACATTGAAAGACAAGGCCAAGTCGTGGTGGATAGCATTGCCACCAAACTCTCTACAAAATTGGAACGACATCTATGACGAGTTCATGAGTCAATTTTTCCCACATCACAAGACGACGGACTTTAGGAATCAAATCTGTGGTTTCACTAGTCGTCCGAGAGAATTTTTCCACGAGACTTGGGATCGTTTTCAAGATTTACTTCTTAAATGTCCTCACCATACATTCACTCAAGTCTTACTTAATCAAATTTTCTATGACTCTTTGACAGATTCTTTGCAAGGATCGGTGGATAATCAAGCCGGAGGCGATATCACGTATCGATCACCGGAAGAGATGGTTACTATCTACAAGACCATGGCTGGGAATTCGAGGAGGAAAAGTTCGAGAAGAAGAGTTGTGAATGATGTGAAAGAAGTGGAAGCTAGCAACCTCGACTTGAAAATTGAAGAGATGTCAAAAGAAATCAAAGAATTGAAGATGGAGGATGGGAATCGGAAAACACAACTCCTTTTGAACCAAATGGAGGTGTGTACGATGTGTGGTTATCAAGGGCATGAACCAGCTACTTGTCCGATGCCTCAAATGCAAGCTCCTTTGATGATTGAAGGGCAGCCTATGGTTGGAGAGCAAGGGAATATGACATGTGTTCCATATCAACCACAACAAGGAGAAATGGTGATTTCGGAAGTACAAGCTTCGGTGGTACAGCCGTATAATCAACAAGGAGGTTACTACAATAATCAACAAGGAGGAAATCAAAGGCCTAATTATCCATATCAACCAAGGCCACAACCTCAACAATGGCAACCGAGGCAAAATTTTCAGCAAGGTCAATCTTCGAGCACACCGTACCGAGCTCCTTATCAAGCACCGAACCAACAATACCGGGCTCCGTATCAAGCTCCTACTCAACAACAACAGCCTCTAAGACCTCCTCAACAACCCTCGAGTAATAATTTCGAAGAGTGGATGAAGAAATATGCCGAGAAAAATGATTTGAGGATGGACAACTTAGAAGTGAAAGTGGGAGGTTATGATGCGGTACTTAATATCATCAACACTCAAATGGGGAAAATGGCTACTACACTTGGGAAGATGCAAGCAAAAGAGGAGTCGGGAAGACTTCCAAGTCAACCATCCCATGCCAAAGCTCTTACGGTATTGAGGTCGGGAAAGATTATAGATAATAAATTAAGGATGCCGGGTGAAGAGATTGAGAAAGACAAAAGGGCAGCGGTTATTGATGAGGAAAATGAGGAGGATATCGAAGAGATTATTTGTGAGGAGAAGTAAGACGAAAATGAGGAGAAAGAAGAGGAAAGGAAGAAGAGAAAAAGAGTAGAAGCCGAGGCCGGAAGTGAAAGGGTAGTTCTTCATAAGTCGAAGAACCCGTACAAGCCTCCCGTTCCTTATCCGAGCAATCTTAGAAACAAGAAGAAGGATCAACAATTTCAGCAACTTTATGATCTTCTAGCAAAGGTTGAGGTAAATGTCCCTTTGCTCGATATGATTTCTAATATTCCTTCTTACGTTAAATTTTTTAAGGAATTGGCTTCTAACAAGAGAAAGTTCGAGGAGAACGAGAAAGTTGTGTTGTTTGCAGGTGCTAGTGCCGTGATGCAACACCAAGTACCACCAAAAGAGAGTGATCCGGGAAGTTTTGTGATCAAGATAGTTATTGGAGCCGGAAACGAGGTGTCCGGTATGCTAGACTTGGGAGCCGGAATCAACTTAATGCCGTCGGCAATATTTGACCAATTGAAGCTTGATAATTTGAAGCCGACAAGAATTTGTCTTCAACTAGCCGACCGATCGGTGAGGTATCCGAGGGGAATTGTTGAAGATATTTTAGTTGAAGTCGGAGGGTTGATAGTGCCGGTTGATTTCGTCGTGTTAGATGTTGGTGATATACCGGAGAATTCCCAAGATCATTCTATCTTATTGGGGCGTCCATTCATGGATACAACCAACACTCTCATCGACGTGAAGAAGGGACAACTCCAAATGTCGGTACTTGGAGAGACGGTGTCCATTTCGGTTAGAAAGAAGAACATTGCTCCAGCTGCAACGTTGATGGAAGAGTGCTCGTTTGTTGATGTTATTGATACATTGACCATGTAAGCTATTGAGATTAAAGAAGAGAATGAGGGGGAGCTTGGAGATGAAGATTTAGAAGAGCTAGAAGAAAATGAACAAGCTCCACGGTTTGTCGACTTGAGCGTGGGGGGGGGGGGGGGGGGGGGGGGGGGGACCGGAAGAAAGATGTTTCGTTACCAACGAAGAGTGTAAAGTTGGTTTTGAAGGATTTGCCTCCTAATCTCAAGTACGTGTTTTTGGAAGAAGGTGAGAACAAGCCGGTCATTATTTCATCAAAGTTGACCGTTGAAGAAGAGGTGAGATTGGTTGAAGTTTTACAAGAGAACAAGGCGGCTATTGGTTGGAGCATTGAGGATTTGAAGGGAATCAGCCCTTCTATGTGCATGCATCGTATCAACTTGATCGAGAATGCTACTCCAAAGAGGCAGCCCCAAAGGCGACTAAATCCACTTCTTAGTGATGTCGTGAAGAAGTAGATTATCAAGCTACATGGAGGTGGTTTGATTGTACCGGCAGCGGATAGTGAATGGGTATCACCGATTCACATGGTGCCGAAGAAAGGAGGGATCACAGTTGAAGAGAACGAAGCGGGTCAGCTCATTGCTACAAGAGAACGAACTGGTTGGAGAATGTGCATGGATTACTGGGAGTTAAATGCCGCAACAAAAAAGGATCATTTTCCTTTACCTTTTATTGATCATTTTTACTTGTTGAAGTGTTTATGGATGATTTTTCAATGTTTGGTTTGTCATTTGATGATGCTTTGAAAAATATTGACACGGTTTTGAAAAGATGCATTGAGTGTAACCTTACATTGAGTTGGGAAAAATCGAATTTCATGGTTACACAAGGGGTTGTACTTGGGCATGTTGTTTCTAGGAGAGGGATAGAAGTTGTTCCCTCGAAAATTGAAGTGAATAAAAATTTGCCACCCCCGGTCAATGTGAAAGGTGTTAGGAGTTTTCTTGGGCATGCGAGATTTTATCGTCGTTTCATTAAGGACTTTTCAAAAATTGCACAACCTTTGTGTCATTTACTTGGTCAAGATGTTGAGTTTGTCTTTGATGATTCATGTTTGAATGCCTTTAACACTTTGAAAGAAAAGCTTGTGAGTGCACCTATTCTTGTATCACCTAATTGGAATCTTGAATTTGAAATCATGTGTGATGCTTCTAATTTTGCTGTGGGTGCGGTGTTGGGTCAAAGAATAGATAAGATGTTGCATGTGATTTATTATGCTAGTATGACTTTGAATGATGCTCAAGTAAATTACACGACTACGGAAAAATAGATGTTAGCGGTTGTATTCTCGCTAGACAAATTTAGGTCGTATTTGATTGGTACTAAGGTTATTGTTCATAGTGATCATGCGGCTCTTAGGTATTTGATGACTAAAGCACAAGCTAAACCGAGAATCATAAGATGGATACTTTTATTGCAAGAGTTTGATGTGGAAATTAGAGATAGGAAGGGTTGTGAAAATGCGGTAGCCGATCACTTATCTAGACTTGAGTCTTGTGATAATAATGTGATTGCTAATGTTCCTATTTCTGAAACTTTTCCATATGAACAATCCATGCTTGTGAATGCTATTGATGAAAAGGTTCCATGGTATGCCGACATTGCTAACTATTTGGCAAGTGGTGAGATGCGTGAGGGAATTACTTCCCAAGAACGCAAACGTTTGTTGCATGTTTGTAGGTATTACTATTGGGACGATCCTTTGTTGTTCAAGCTTGGAAAGGACAACTTGTTGAGAAGATGTGTACCGGAAGGAGAACAACGAGCTATTATTTCCAAATGCCATGAAGATGCATCAGGTGGACACTTTGCAAGTAGGAAGACCGGAGCTAAGATTCTACAATCGGGTTTTTTTTGGCCTACTTTGTTTAAAGATGTTCATTATTTTATTATTTCATGTGATAGATGTCAAAGAATTGGTAATATTGGTAAAAGGAACGAAATGCCCATGCAAGTTAATCTTGTTTGTGAAATTTTTGATGTATGGGGCATCGATTTTATGGGTCCTTTTATCAATTCTAACAAGTATGAGTACATCTTATTAGCCGTTGATTATGTGTCGAAGTGGGTTGAGGTAATCCCCACTCGAACATGTGGTGCTGATGTTGTGTTAAAGTTTGTGCAGGAGAACATCATTGCTCGATTTGGTTTTCCAAAAGCTATCATTAGTGATGGAGGATCACACTTTTTCAACAAGCTTTTCAAGAGATTGATGAGGTTAAATGGGATCGATCACTGAGTTGCTACTCCGTACCATCCTCAAACTTCCGGTCAAGCAGAGACGAGCAACAACCAAATTAAGACGATCATTGCTAAAACCGTGAAGCCATCGAGGAAAGATTGGCCGGAAAAACTTCGAGATGCACTTTGGGCTTACCGGACGGCTTTCAAGACGATCCTTAATGCAACTCCGTTCCAAATTGTTTATGGGAAGTCTTGCCATTTACCGGTTGAGATTGAACACAAAGCTTTTTGGGCTATTAAGAAGGTAAACTTGGAAATGACAAAGGCCGGAAAGGAACGAGCTTTGCAAATTGAGGAGCTTGAGGAGTTGAGAAATGAAGCTTATGAGAATGCCATGATCTCGAAGTCCAATATGAAGAAGGCACATGACCGGAAATTGATTGAGAAGGACTTACAACCGGGTATGAAAGTTCTTTTATTCAATGCTCGACTTCGGTTATTTCCGGGAAAGCTTAAGTCGAGATGGGTTGGTCCGTATGAGGTGGTGACTATACACGAGAATGGGTCAGTTACATTGAGGAAGGAAGATGATGAGCACGAGTTCAAGGTCAACGGGCATCTTGTGAAACGATACTATGAAGGAGAGTCGAAAATCGGAAATGTCGAGGTTTTTCGACTCGAGGAAAACGACATTTGAACTTAGAAATGGGAATAAGTCCAGCTCTGGACATTAAAATGAGCATGAATAAGGTTACTAGGCGTGGACGGGCTCGGATGTGGTTGTAATCGAAGAAAAAGGGTCGAAATTTGAAAGTCGAAGATTCTGGGAGTTCGACGCCCGCCGAAACCAAAACGGCGGTCGTCAAATCAAAACGGCGCTCGCCAAACGCAATTTTACGGTCGCCGAAAGAGATCGAAAATTGGCAAAATTATCTGCCCATTCTGTACCAATTTGGCGGTCGCCGTTTTTGAAATTCTGGAAATTAAAAAGACGGGCTAGGGCAGTTTCACACAACACAAAAACTCCATTTTTCTTCACTTTTCTCTTGCGATTTTCTTCCTCAATACTTCATCGATTTTATTCAAATTTCTTCCACCAAAGCACTTATAAACCATCTTGAGATCATTGCTTTCAGGTTTTAGGGATTTTCATCGGCCAAATTTCAAGAAATTCGAAGGTTTCAAGGGTGCTCACAAGGTGTTCGACAAAAGTCCCGAACCAAAATTTTCAACATTCTCCAATCAATTCAATGACGAGAAGTGGACGAAGGGCTGGAGCTCGTGATCCTTCACCTCCATCACCACCACCAAGGAAGAGGGGACGTGGTTCCGCTACTACTTCCGCTTCAACGGGACCTCAAGACATCTCCGCTAGATATGGAGCTCCGTTTCCCATTTTCCACGACGAGGAAGGAAGGGCTTATGAGAAATTAATTTCTAAGGGTGAACATATCTTACCTCGTCCGATAGATTGGGAGTTAATGGAGAAATTGAAGATTGCGGAGAGGATTAAAGAGATGTTCCGGCTTATGAGCTTAATGATATTCGTGGAGATGGATTTCAAATATTCTACGAAGCTTGGTTTGGAGATGCTTTGCACGTTCAAGCAAGTCCATGAGAAGAGGAAGCCATCGTATGCTACGTGTCGTCTCAATGGAGAATAGGTTACGATAACGGAAAAAACAATGGACGAGGTGTTCGGAATTCAAGATGGAGAGCAAAGTGTCACGCCCCGTCATTTGGGCTGCATTGTGGGTCACGTGATGGAGGTTAATAATCATCTTGGAGAGCATTTGGGCCCACATTTATTGGCTACATCATTATCCAGTCCATTGGGCCGCACTAGTCCACAAGATAGGCGACCCAAGTCCAACAAGAGTAAGCCCATCTTCCAGGGTTTACAAGAAGAGTATGGAATATTCTAGATATTGGGCTTGGCTCATTACTAGGAATATTCTGGAACACGGGCTTGGCCCATTATTGTACATAGAGTAGTATATAAAGGGGTCTTCCCCTCATTTCTAAATCACTCAGAAAACTTAAGCCTTTTACTAAGCAATATAAGCTTTTCTTCCATTGTCCTTGTCTTTCGTTGTTCTAAAGCTTTTCCATTGCCTTAGCATCGTCGGGATTCGAGGTTGAAGGCTGAACTCGATCAACACACGGGGTGTTTGACTAGTCGAGTGCCGCACGAGACTCTTCAAGGGGAAAAGTCCGTGACAAGTGGTATCAGAGCCAGGTTTAAGACGTTGCTACGATGGTGAAGACAAATGAAAGCGAGATTATTCCACCGGGGGATGGCGAACGTGGTCGGGAGCCAGTTGCCAATCCTGCAACGAAGAAGAAACGCGACAGTAGCAAGGGACCGAATATGGACCTTGTTGTGGCGGAATTCTCCGAGCGGTTCGAGCGGGTCGAACTCTCATTCAAGACTTTGGAAGAACATGTACTCGGCGAGGTCGAGGATGTCAAGGAGGACGTCAAAGGCTGCTGGGAGAGTCAAGGCAAAGTCAATGACCGCCTAGACATGATCGAGGAGATTTTAAACACGATGCGCGAGGATATCACCATCTGCAAGAATGCCGTTGCTAGCGGGGAGACTAACACGCCTTCAGCCAAGCCGAGGGTTGATTGTCCGAGGCCAATGGAGTTCAAGGGCGTGCGGGATGCCAAGGAACTCGACAACTTTCTATGGCGAATGAAGCGATACTTCGATGGGATGCACATCACGGATGAAGAAACTAAGGTACGCACTGCTTCTGATTACCTTACTGATAATGCTATGTTGTGGTGGCGAAGGAAGTGTGCTGAGATCGAGCTGGGAACCTACCGACTCGATTCCTACGAGGAGTTTGTGAGGGATCTCAAGAGACAGTTCTATCCCGAGAACGTGGTGTTCGAGGCGCAAAAGAAGTTCAGGGAGTTGAGGCAGACGGGGGCTATTCGGGACTATGTTCGGGACTTCACCAATCTGACACTCCAACTTCCCGATCTAACCGAGTCTAGCATGCTTTTCCACTTCGTGGACGGGTTGCAACGTTGGGCTCAATTGGAGTTAAGGCGTCAAGGGGTCAAGACTGTTGACGAGGCCATTGCCGCGGCTGAGGCACTCACCGATTTCCAAACTCAACCTTCAGGGGATGCTGCCAAGAAGAAGCAACAAGCAACCAATAAGAGTGGAGGAGAGAAGCAGGGGAACCGTGACAAAGGCAAGACACCAATGCGGGATAACAACAAAAGCTCGGGGCGTTCTTTGTACGAGAACAAGAAGAGTACCAGCGCGCCGCAAGGTGGTTGTCATTTGTGCAAAGGTCCTCATTGGATGAAGGACTGTCCGAAGTTTGGGAAGCTTGCAGCCATACTCGCCCAGGAGAAGGATGAGACCGAAGAAGAGCAGAACGTGGGGTCGTTGCAGCTCTTCAATGCTCTTAAGGCGAACCCCATTCCGACTCCACCGAGTAAGGGGCTCTTATATGTGGAGGCGATTGTGAATGGTGTTACAACGCGAGCAATGGTCGACACCGGGGCGACACACAACTTCATCACTGAAGATGAAGGCAGGAGACTGGGGCTCTCCTGGACCCGAGGAGGGGGCATGATTAAAACGGTGAATAGCAAGGCGCAGCAGCTGAGTGGCGTGGCCCGAGGCGTAGCTTTGCGATTGGGTACTTGGACGGGCCAAGTAAACTTTTCGGTGGCACCTATGGACGACTTTAAGGTTGTCCTTGGCATGGATTTCTTACGTCAGGTAACAGCTATCCCTATGCCGACTTTCAATACTGTTTGCATCTTGGAGAAGGGGTCTCCGTGCATGGTCCCAGGCGTCGAAGGGGCGGATGTTGGGGCCAAGGGAAAGAAACTCTCAGCCATGCAAGTAGCCAAGGGGGCGAAGAAAGGCGAGCCGACTTACCTTGCAGTATTGAAGGAGAATGGAGAGACTGGATCGACACAAGAAATCCCGGAATGCATCCGAGTTGTCCTTGAGGAAAATAAGGACGTCATGCCACCCAAGTTACCAAAGGAGCTTCCACCGAGGAGGGAGGTGGATCACCAAATCGAATTAGAACCAGGAGCCAGACCACCATCGATGGCACCATATAGGATGTCTCCGCCAGAGCTCGAGGAGCTCAAGAAGCAATTGGGAGAATTGTTGGACACGGGGAGAATCCGGCCATCTAAGGCACCGTATGGCGCACCTGTTCTATTTCAGAAGAAGCATGATGGTTCCTTGAGGATGTGCGTTGACTATCGGGCTCTTAACAAGGTAACAATCAAAAACCGTTATCCTATTCCTTTGATTGCTGACCTTTTTGATCGACTTGGTGGGGCGAGAGTCTATACGAAGATGGATCTTCAAAAAGGCTATTACCAAGTTCGAGTTGCTGAAGGGGACGAGCCGAAGACAACGTGCATCACCCGTTATGGATCCTTTGAGTGGTTGGTCATGCCCTTTGGATTGACCAACGCACCGGCGACATTTTGTACCTTGATGAACAGGATCTTCCAGCCTTACTTGGACAAGTTCGTGGTTGTGTACTTGGATGACATTGTTATCTATAGTGGTTCCGTGGAGGAACACGTGGAGCACTTGCGTATCATATTCGGAGTTCTCCGAGAGCACGAGTTGTTCGTGAAGGAGTCCAAGTGCGAGTTCGCTCGAGAGGAAGTGAACTTTTTGGGGCATGTGATTGGGCATGGAAGAATCAAGATGGATGGGGCCAAGATAGAAGCGATCCAAAACTGGGAGCCTCCAACCAAGGTAACCGAATTACGTTCTTTCCTTGGTTTGGTTAACTACTATCGGCGTTTTGTAGAAGGATATTCAGCGATTGCCGCACCATAGACGGACCTGCTGAAGAAGGGCCATGCATGGGAATGGTCCGAGAGGTGTAATGAGGCCTTTGAAGGGCTAAAGGCCGCAATTACCCGAGAGCCTGTTCTTGCACTACCAGATTTTACGCAGCCATTCGAGGTGCATACCGATGCTTCCGACTTTGCCATTGGAGGAGTTTTGATGCAAGGGCGTCATCCCATTGCATTCGAAAGTCGCAAGCTTAATGAGACGGAGAGGCGTTACACGGTGCAAGAAAAAGAAATGACCGCGGTGGTTCATTGTCTTCGAGTTTGGAGACACTATCTCTTGGGGGCGCATTTCAGAATTCAGACCGACAATGTCGCGACGAGTTACTTTCAGACCCAGAAGAAACTATCTCCAAAGCAGGCACGATGGCAGGACTTTCTAGCAGAGTTCGATTATACCTTAGAGTATAAGCCGGGACGCACGAACGTGGTGGCGGACGCACTGAGTCGCAAGGCGGAGTTGGCGGCTATTAGCCAAGCGAAGGGGACTTTGATGGAGCGCATCAAAGAAGGGCTTGGAGATGATCCTTTAGCAAAGACGCTGATGCAGCTTGTCGCAGAGGGCAAGACAAGGCGATTTTGGATGGAGAGCGGGCTGCTCTACACCAAGAGGCACCGACTATACGTGCCTAAAGGGGATGATTTGAGGCGTGACTTCATTCGAGAGTGCCACGATACCAGGTGGGCGGGCCATCCGGGACAGAGGCGGACTCTAGCACTTCTCGAAAGATCATGTTTCTGGCCGGGGATGCGTGGTGATGTTGAGTCTTATGTCAAGACTTGTCTTGTGTGCCAACAAGACAAGGGACTCAATGTACTTCCGGCGGGGCTTTTGGAGCCATTACCTATACCATCGAGACCGTGGGAGTCGATCTCAATGGATTTCATCAGTGCATTACCGAAGTCTGAGGGGTTTGGGTCGATTTTGGTCGTGGTGGACCGATTCTCGAAGTACGGGACCTTCATTCCTTGTACTAAGGACTGCACGGCAGAGGAGGCAGCACGAGCGTTTTTCAAAGGCGTTGTGAAGTATTGGGGACTTCCGAGGAGCATCGTGAGTGATAGGGACCCACGATTCACGGGACGATTGTGGACGGAGCTTTTCAAGTTGCTGGGGACGCAATTGAACTTCTCCACTAGTTTTCACCCGTAGACCGATGGACAGACGGAGCGAGTGAACGCCTTATTGGAGTGCTACCTTCGACACTTTGTTAGTGCCAACCAGCGAGATTAGGCTAAGCTTCTTGACATTGCCCAATTCTCGTATAACTTACAGCGGAGCGAGTCAACGGGTCGGAGTGCTTTTGAGCTGGCGACAGGGCAACAACCAGCTACCCCACATACGTTAGCCACTTCGGAACCCGCGAGGAGTCCAGGGGCCACTAACATGGCCAAAGCTTGGAGGGAGCATGCGGATCTTGCCCACGCTTGTCTTGAGAAGGCGCAAAAGCGGATGAAAAAGTGGGCCGATTCACGGAGGAGACCGCAGGAGTTTGCCGTGGGCGACCGAGTCCTTATAAAACTGTTACCCCAACAGTTCAAGGTCTTTCGGAGTCTACACAAGGGCCTATTGAGGCGTTTCGAGGGGCCCTTTCCTATTGAGGACAAAGTTGGCAAAGTATCATACCGAGTCACTTTGCCGCCAACACTGAAAATTCACCCGGTCTTCCATGTGAGTATGTTGAGGCCATATCACGAGGACATGGAAGACCCTGTTCGAGGAGAGTCTAGCCGAGCACCACCAGTAGTGACCAAGTCTTATGATCGAGAGATTGGCGAAGTGCTCGACTCGAAGATTGAGAGACGTCGGGGCGTACCAAGAAGGAAGCAATTCCTTATCCGGTGGAAGGACTTGCCCGTTTCTGAGGCATCATGGGAGTATGAAGATGACTTGTGGCAATTCCGAGACCAGCTCCGAAATTGGGAGGCGACGGGGTCTTCGCCGAAACAGGTGGGGGAGGATGTCACGCCCCGTCATTTGGGCTGCATTGTGGGTCACGTGATGGAGGTTAATAATCATCTTGGAGAGCATTTGGGCCCACATTTATTGGCTACATCATTATCCAGTCCATTGGGCCGCACTAGTCCACAAGATAGGCGACCCAAGTCCAACAAGAGTAAGCCCATCTTCCAGGGTTTACAAGAAGAGTATGGAATATTCTAGATATTGGGCTTGGCTCATTACTAGGAATATTCTGGAACACGGGCTTGGCCCATTATTGTACATAGAGTAGTATATAAAGGGGTCTTCCCCTCATTTGTAAATCACTCAGAAAACTTATGCCTTTTACTAAGCAATATAAGCTTTTCTTCCATTGTCCTTGTCTTTCGTTGTTCTAAAGCTTTTCCATTGCCTTAGCATCGTCGGGATTCGAGGTTGAAGGCTGAACTCGATCAACACACGGGGTGTTTGACTAGTCGAGTGCCGCACGAGACTCTTCAAGGGGAAAAGTCCGTGACAAAAGGCTTACACTAGAACGGGAAAGTGGGACCGTGAAAACTACGCATTGGCAAGAGTTGGCCGGACCGAATGAGAAGTGGAAGGATCACGGTCGTTCAATCGCATTCATCGATCCCGTGTTATATATCGTTCACAAGTTTTTGACTTACAACATCTTCGGTAAGGTGGAAGGCAACAAAGTAAACTCTTTGGAGTTTTCATTTATTAATGCGGCTTTGAATGGACACGACTCAACTCACTTGAAGAAAGTGTGGGGTTTGATGGATCAAGTGGCTAGAGGGATACGTACTAGAGGAGCGTTGTTTCATTTTGCTCGGCATCTTGCAATTCACATTCAAATCATTGATGAAGATGATGAGACGTATAATGGAGAGCCGTGGGAAGTACCTCGACCTTTGGGTGTGGAGGATTTTGAGGCTAGCGGTTTGATCATGGCCGGAGAGTTCGTGCCGCATGAAATCCGAACCGCTAAAGATCCACAAGTAATGGTGGATTATCGACAAAAGAACTCGGCCCGCATAAAAAAATGGAAGTTGGAGTTGGCGGGAGAAAGGGTGAGTTCGTCGATTTTGAGAGAGGCTCAACTTGAGGAGCAGAATCTCATGCGTGAACGAGCGGGTTCATCGGCGGGAGGAGGTCCAAATGTTGATGATGGGACGACGAGGGATCCGGTTTGGGACCAAGCGTACTCGGGCTACGGAGCACAAGGAAATCAAGGCTCCGGGTGGACCGATTCGGGGATGAATTGGAATTCTTCATACGAGGTTCCTCAAACCGGAAACTACTACTCGGATTCGGGACGGATGCATCCCGAGGACCTCCAAGAGATCATCAATGCCAATGCTCGGACATATGATGCACTTAATGCGAGGATGGATCGGATGGCCCTCGATGATGCTACATGGAATAATCGGATGGCGGTCGAAAGGAGCTACTACGAGCAAACCACCCGTCAAATTGTGAGAGATGAAAGGAACTACTACGAGCAAACTACTCGTAGGATTGTGAGAGAGGAGATGGAGGACATGCGAAGAGAGCAACGACAATTCTTCGAGGCCTATGCTAGAGGAGGAGGCCAATTTCCACCACCTAACATGTGAGAGAGGTCGTGCTAGGCACGACCTAGGTACGTTTTATTTTGTTTTTGTTTTTGTCTTTGTAAATATTGTGTTGGTGCTTTATTTGTTTTATTTGGTTTAGTTATGTTCTTTTTCATTGTTAGTTTGTGTGTTTGGCTTGAATTACTCTTCTACGCTCAATGAAATTGTTGTCCCGAATGTGGTAGTGTTTGCATGGGATATGGTTAAGTTGTTGCTTGAACTCATTTGGTTTGTTGGTTGTACCACTTGTTAAGTGTCGAGAAAATGAGTTGTGATATTCATGAGTCTTGCCCTTGATATATATACATGTGAGCTTTTGAGCCTATTATTCTTTGGAGGGTATTGATATATTTCCTCGAGTTGTGAACATGATTGTATTTTTTTGGTGATTGAGATGCATGTTGGATTGAATTTTTTATATATATCACTTGTTATATGACGATTCTTTGACTTGGTTGAGAATTGGAAAATGAAGTATGAGATTGCTAGGATTGAACTCCACATATATATAAAATTCCCCAAAATGACCGTGCCCGTCGAGGGACTCCTTAGTTAACCTTTTGAGCCTACATGGAGCCTTTTCTTGTAACCGAGAGTTCCACGAGCGATGTGAGGTGAGAGGGTGTTACAAGTTTGATTATGAAGGTTAATATGGATATTGTGATGTATTGAACATGTTTTCTCGTATAAAGGCATACTATAAAAGAAAAAGTTTACTCCCTAAATAAAAAAAAAAAATGAATACTATTCGATTGTGAAAACAATTGAGGGTTAGAATCATATTACGTCCCTCCGAGAATGCCCATTTTCATAAACGGCCATTAATTTTTTTTTCTCAGATATCGTCCTTTTGCTACTGTTTCCGGCCAAAAAAGACGATATCTGAGACTTTTTTTTCTCAGATATCGTCCTTTTACGTGACTTTTTGGCCGAAAACAGTAGCAAAAGGACGATACCTGAGAAAAAAAAAGTTGATGGCCGTTTATGAAAATGAGCATTCTCGGAAGGACGTAATATGATTCTATCCCAACAATTGATTAGGAATATAAAAAAAAAATAATAAAAAAAAAACAAAAAGCAAAAAGAAAAAAAAATGAGAAAAGAAAGAAAAAGAGAAAAAAAGTAGTAAAAAGCGGGAGTATTAAATAATAATAGCCTATCGAGAGCATGTAGTTTATGATGTGTATTGATGTTATAAGGGGGGTTGAATGATTTTCATTTGGTGTAGGAGGGTGATTGTGAGTACATTTGGTGGAGGAGGGTGTCGAGAGCGATTTTATTTGTATAATTATTACTTCGATTCCTACCCATGAACCAAGCCTACCTTGATTGCAATCTTAATCCGATTCTTGTTCTCCTTGGTCAAAGTTTATATATTATTCTTGTGAAATCGGGTATATGCATGTCTTGTTGAATATCGAATGTTCATGTTGCATTGTTTTACCGTTGCTTTTTCGAGGGATACACTTTGAGAGTTGGAGAGCTAGAGTGACATGTTATCATTATTCTTATTTTTCTCGTTTTTGACAAGTGGTTGGTTCGTGGTTTGTTAATGAGTTCAAAGTACGTGATTTGTGCAAACATGTGTTGGTTGATTTTACCTTGCTCGGGACTAGCAAGGATTTGAGCGTGGGGGGGGGGGGGGGGGGGGGGGGGGGGGTGATTTAGGTTGTGTGTGTGTGTTTTCGTTTATGTTTTTATGTTATTTTTGAGTTGTGTGTCGTTTTAGTCGTATTTTATGTTTTTGTGTGTGTCGGATCTCACGGGGTGTGTTGGAGTGGTTTGAGTTCATTTTGTAGGCTATTTGTTGAAGAACGTCGAAGAGTCGAGTAGAAGATCGAAGAAACGAGAAGGAAATGAAGAAACCTGTAAATGGCGACCGCCAAAATGAATCAACGGTCGCAGAGGATAAACGGCGGTCGCCGGAGACAGAATGACGACCGCCAAAAGAGCCGAGAAGAGGCAGCAGACCAGCCAAGATTTTTGGGCAAAACGGCGGTCGCCGTTTTGTAAACGGCGGTCGCCGAAACTTTTTGGCGGTCGCGGAAATGAGATTGGCGGGCGCCGTTTTGAGGCAGTTTCAGGGCGGTTCCATTCGAAGTCAAAGATGCATTTAGGCGAGGATTCGAAGTGAAAAACATAACTTTCGCCTGGGAATTGAGTCGGGAAGACGGAGAGATCCACTCGGAGTCGACAACTTCGAGATTCACGTCCAAGATCAAGAGCCATTTCAATTATCATAATTTCTATTTCTTTTCATGTTCGAATTAGTAGAATGCTAGTTGTTTGATCATCTTTTTAATCCATGTCAGAATTCTAGAATGTTTTTAAACTTCGATTTCTATGTTCCGTACTTTGATAATTAGAGATTTGAATCGAGTATTACTTTGTGCAATTTTACTTTTGAATTTCATGTTTATATTTTGAATGTTTAATTTAAATTATGAGTTCATTTGTTATTTGTCTCGCAATTCGATCTTTGTGTAAGATGTTGAACTAATTTCCTTACTCGGGTGTTTATATGAAGAATTAGTCGGATAATTGTTTAACCGGAAGATCTTGTATAAACGACATACTCTTGAATTCGTAACTTGACCGAGAGCGAATAATCAAGTGAACTAAACGTTGAAAAACGAGTTAAGCAACCCGACCGGGAACTTGACTTTCGATTGTCGTTTATATAGATTGAAAAAGGTAGAAACAATTTGAAGTCGAATTTGAAGTATAATCATCCGAGTCTTTTCCTTATTGCTTATCATAAAAATTTCTATTTTATCGAGAGTATCAAAATGATTTTAGAATTTAGTTTTATGACTTATGTTTCTAACTCTTTACTTTCACTTAAATACTACTCTTTCGTTTTCTTGGATTGATACCGAGTCAACTACAATTGACCTCGGATTTTGACGAGAGAAGCACACGAAAACGTTTAATCAATATTCCCCAACACTCATATAACTCCCTATAGCAGAGTTATATGCAATCGTGTTCAGCTCTATGCCTCTCAAGTCAGCAGCTTTAAGTACAGAATTCATCTTCACCTTTTCACAGCACCGACCACATGCCGCCAAAAGGGTACTAATGGAAACGACATTTGGCTGTAAACCGGCTTCCTCCATTTCACGCAAAAGCTCGACACCCTCAGATAAAAATCCGTTGGACCCATAGGCATCTATAAGTGTATATTAAATCACCAGATTTGGCTTGCGATTGTCTTTTCTCATCAGATCGAATATCTCCTTAGCCTTCTCTGTATTATAAAACATTGCCCTAATCATGGGTATGCCATCCAAAGTATCATACTCAAAATCATTAGACTAACACTCTCAAATGCTATCAACAAACATTGCCCTAATCATTGGTATGTCATCCAAAGTATCATACTCAAAATCATTAGACTAACACTCACAAATGCTTTTCAACAAATTTACACTATCATAACTTGTCAAATGCCATCTAACTTTACACTATAACTACTTGTGGTGAGGCTAATATTCAATAAGAGAAAATGACCAATTTAGTCCCATAAAGATGGACCTTTTTCCTTTTGGTACCACAAAGAGACGCTTTTTCAATTTCATCCGCTAAAGTTTCAAATTGAGTCGATTACATCCAATTTTTGCCTGAAAATTCAAAATTCGCCGAAATTTATGCATGTGATATGCACGCGCCATTTGATTTGGGAATTTTCGGTGACCTAATCCACGTGACGACAGTTGATTGACTGAATATGTGTATGCGACAGTTGATACTAGTGGTGACAGTTGATATCTATAATATAATATTGAGGCCACTCATTATAGATATCTATAATATCTATAATATAAAGTCTCCTGCCACCACGAATATCAACAATATCTTATCTCAAAAGTTTGTTAACCATCTTAACCATATCTATAATACTGCCATTAAAGATTTTACCACCTATTGTTGGATTGAAGATCTTCACATTATTGTTTTGGGTTACCCCAAAATGTCATTTTATATTAATAAGTAGGCACCACAAACCAATACACCAACTCTCCTAAGTAGGTTATCACCAGCAACCCATTCAGCTTATGTTTTCATAGTAACAGGTCATTTAATACTAAGCAGCCAACAGTACTTTAGCGAGAAACTTAACAAGAGAATAAAAAAACATTTAAACATATGAAAAATAAAAATTAAAAAGATGAAGCAAAAAGAAAACAATCGATCCTTGTTTACCAAAAAAGTATGACTCATGCATATTCTTCCCCAAATAAAAAAAAGTGCAAGTTCAAACTTGCTACATGAAATTGAGCACACTTTTGCATTGCTAACTTGTTTCTAGTGAAGGGGTGAATGGACTGAGAATAGAATCCCTACACAGTTCCAAGTGCCAATTGACAACCGAGATATAGTGTCACAAAACCTGGGGCTCTATTGCTTAAATTGACCGATGCTAGGTAGAACGTATGCACAAAACGAATATGATACAACAAAAATATAGGAAGGATATTTCAACAAACAATTTTTTTAATAAATATATAATTAACAATAAAAAATCAAATAAACATTTCAAATAGAATAAAATATTAATTTAACGCTAAACAAATAACCACCAAAGTAATATTCTTATTATTCAAAAAACACTGATGAATCAACTCCATTATAATTTTCTGTTTGCTTTTGTTGGCTCAGACACATTTAACACAAGTTTGATAAATTGTTATATGATTTCTGGTTACTACCCAATATGAAAATTTGGCTCAGAAATTTAAAAAATATATAACCATTTATTGTATTTTGTTATGTTCCCAAGATGCTTTACAATCCAATTATATAGTCATAACTGGATTAAGAAAGGAAGAAAAAAACTAAGAAAAAAGATATTACTTGGATTGGAAAAAGACACGCATGGATCACGAAAGACTTAGATATAGTTGATGTTCCAAAGTCGAATGATACCCTAAACCTGTCACTCCTACCTTAAAACTCGGCCTAATTGGAGAAGCACGATCGATGTTCATTTTAAATATATCACATAGGGCTCCACAGTTTGAATAATGGCATGGTACAGAATGATATCTGGTTGCATTATGCAAGTTATGCTTATAATCCAGATCCATTCTACAGTAAAATATAACAGAAAAGATGCTCTACTATTATTTCCAATATTAGAGCAACACACAGAAGGATCAATATTAGACTTAAAATCAAAGATGTTGTAAAATTCAAATATAAATGAATGAAGACATGCATTCTCCAGGAACGAATTGATGGATTCAGTTGAAGTAGTAGGGCAGTAGCAGAAAGATATTGGGCACCATTTTCTTGGACACTGAGTATGAATTTTTGGATAAACGAAACTCATTATGTTCAAAGTCAGTTGGCTACATCTCTCCGGAAATGCATGATCAACATTTGGGAGTCCCTCAGGGATCTATTTACGGAGCCAAATATCTTACATACAATGCCGGAAAAATTCATCAGATACGGGGGTAGAATTATCAATGGTGTTCCAATTCAGAGATTAATATGCCTAACTATCAAACCGAATCACAACCATTAGAATTATCAAATTTAATACAGTAGATACTTCTCAAGAGTTTTAAGGCCCCATGTGAGATTAAAATTAACGACTCTTTAAGAGTCAACAGTACTTTAGCAAGAAAACTAACAAGAGAATCGAAAAAACACATTTAAAAATATTGTTGTACGGAGGCGGCGCTTCCACGGTAGAGCCTCGAGCACCTGCAGAGCTTAGAAAATCACAAAGAAAATCAGTAGCAACAGAAACTCAGAAACTCTCGAAACACTCGGGTTTCGATTCTGAGATTCTTGAAGCAAACGCAACGGACAATATATATAAACGTGTATATATATATATATATATATATATATATAGATATAGATAGATAGATAATCACAAAGATTATAGGGTTAGAGGGTTTGGCTCAGAGCGACGTATCCGTCTTTCATCGCAATGGAACCGGTGGTTGTCGAACGGCAAGTGGACGACCTCGTCGACGGCCCTCGGAGCACAACCAACCCTCGCCTCACACTCTCGGTCTCTCACTCTCTCAAATCTCACAAAGAGAACCCACACAAAACCACAGTGATTCGCACTACCTCTCTAGCCTCCAGAATCACAACTGATTCAAGCTAAAGAGGCGGAGGGAAACGCAAGGTAATAGTGGAAGAAGGAGACGAACAAAGAACACCGAAATCGCACACACTAGTATGAGAAATCGCACACACTAAATCTGGTTTTTCTTTTTCAAGTGGAGTCATCAATTCGGTGGGTGAGAGAGCACACAAGAGAGAGAAATGGATGGCCAGGATTTTGCCGACACTTGCATCAACGTTCAGAAAGTGAAGAGGGAGAATAATATCACAAATATTATTCATGGAGTGGGCTGCAAAAACAAATGGGCCATAGAGGGTAAATGGGATGCACTCCTACGAGGACCGAGCTGCTAATATTAAATCAATTGGGACGGCACCACAAATGGGCCAACACACAATTAATCTTAACATTCTCCACCTTGTTGGACCAACCACCAGTCCCATTTTCCTGCTCAGACATTCAAAAAATACATGCAATGTATTTAACATCAATCATCATCGCCAAACGGCCCTGCACTTTACCATTACAGGGCTTACCACCCAAGTGGCACGAACACACACACACACACACAGTAACAGCTACCACAGTAGCTGATCACACCCGCATCGAACCTGCAAAACAACTTAGTCAAAAGTATCGAAATTCACGAATTCCGACCTGAACAAGAATTTGTGGTGGGTGGATAATTTTTCAAGTAAAACCACACATTTACGAAGAAGAATTCCAAATTGGCTATCAGAGAACACAGTAACATTATCATTCAACATTTTAATTTCGGTAAACAATCCTTTCAACCAAGTCGCTTCTTTAATGTTGGAAATCGATATCCCGGACTATCAAAATTGCGGAAACAATAACCCGACCGAAATCCCGTCGCCGAAAACCATCACGAACCACCACACGAACCGGGCCCGACAAGAGTATCGCCGTCGCAGGATAAACCCGCGGCCGAAACCCTAGCCGAGCCCCGCGAGGGGCTCGCGATCGCACGCGATCGCCGGGGCTGCTCGTAGCAGCCCCCCGGCGGTGAGTCCGGCGACTCACCGCCACGCCGTCGGAGGAGGGGGCGCCTGCCGCGGCACCAGCCCGTGGCTGCCCCCAGCGATCGACCGAGCGTCGATCGCACGCCCCGGCACCAGCTGGTGCTTCTCCTTGCGCGCCCGGCGATCGAGCTCTAGGGCATCGATCGCCACCCTCGGCGTCCAGCCGAGGGTTCCATGCTTCGTGCATGCGCACGATCCCCACGGGGATCCGACCGCCACGGTCCGGTGGTCTTCGACCACCACCGCCGGTTGATCCTCGTCCGGGTTCGTCCCTCGGATCTTGGTTCATGTGTATACGACGAATTAAAGATTAAAATCATCGAGGGGGTTTTCATGATTTTACCTTTGTTCTCGTTGTACGGAGAAACGAGATCTTATGAAGACCTCGAGACCTTCCCACGTATTCCTTGCACTAGCTCGAACGTCGGGTGGACGACGATCTTCCGAACTCCATGGATCTCCCTCTCTACTTTCTCTCTCTAGAATTGTGATCTTCAAGTTATATGAGAATAGAGAAGACCATGTAGTGCTTTTATAGGCTACGTAGGGGATCTTAAGGAGGTGGAATATTGGGCTTCCAATATTAATGATTAAATTGAGCCCAAGCCCAAATCTATTAATCCCATTAATATTAATTAATTTATTTTCCACTATATAAATTAATTGCATTCCCAATATTAAACTATATTATATCAAATAATATTTCTCCGGTAGTATTATTTATTCCGTATATTTAAGATATAAATATCCATGAATAAAATTAATTTATTGCTAATTAATTTATTCATCTCTTATATCCGAGAATAGTACCATTCAACCTTAATTATTATGCGAAACAAATCCACCTGCAGGGTTTACATAATAAATCCTTATGAACTCATCTCGGGGATATTATCAACCCTTACGGGATACACTTTCCCGTCAAGTATTCACGGCATGTCATATATAAAATATAGCGACCCAACTTAACCGGTAATTGACCCAATATCCAAATCGGTCAATTCTTTTGGAAAATCAAGGTCACTAATATTAAATATACACACCCGCAATAATATCGGGGATTAAGAATAAAATACACTGAGATTTAAATCGATTATCTAAGGCAATCCTAATCGATAAATCTCAAGCGATCCGCCCAATACACCAAGTGTACAAGTATGATAAAATAATCAAGACAGATTATTTTCTCCCTCATACAATGACTATACCGATGGATTGGTCCGTGTCCATCTAGGTCGTGAGCAACTGTTCGATTAAATACGAGTAACCGATAGTATGATCTTCTGTGTTTGCCCGCACACCATACTAACTACAACGTATATAATCTAGGACTATAATTTGCCTATATTTAATTATAAATAATTAAACGCAAATAATTGTTTATTCCATTAAATAGATTAATGGCAATGGATCAGGAGTTTCCGTTACTTAAATCTAGACATTAAATACGAGTAACCGATAGTATGATCTTCTGTGTTTGCCCGCACACCATACTAACTACAACGTATATAATCTAGGACTATAATTTGCCTATATTTAATTATAAATAATTAAACGCAAATAATTGTTTATTCCATTAAATAGATTAATGGCAATGGATCAGGAGTTTCCGTTACTTAAATCTAGACATTAAGTACACAACTCCAACAATTAAAAGCGTCAATAATATGAATATATTCAGATTCGGTTGTCGAAAGCGCAACACCATGTTGCAGCAAGGATTTCCAGCTTACACAATATTCACACACAGTAAACACATATGAGGTTGAAGATTTCCTAGTGTCTCTATCGACAGCATAAATGGAATCCATGTATCCACACAACACCACAACAGTTATAGACTTGACAAAATTCAAATGTGCAGCCATAGGAACAGAAGCAATGTTACAACCAGTCATAGAACATCTCTCTAACACATTATCCACATAAACAGTTTGATTCAAAAGAATACAACAGTCAACATGTTTCCTTAATATGTCCATACCTAATGTATTTCTAGCGTCTCCTAAATCATTCATTTCAAATTTAGCGCACAAATGCATTTGTACAAATTCAACAAATTTCAGAGAAGGAGAAAATATTAGCATGTCAACATAAAGTACTAGGAACATAGGCATATTGGAATCTCATAAGAAATACAAACAGGGGTCGTACGAACTCCTATTAAATTTAAGACACAACTCAAATTCATCAAATTTCTTATTCCATTGCCTAAGGGACTGTCAAGGTTATCAAGGCGCCAAGTCGAGATTAGGCGAGTGACTACCGTGGAATCGATTAATCGATTAATCGCTCTGATTAATCGACTTAGGCGACAATACATTTTTTATGTATATTTACTAAAATTAATTTCATAAATTAAAATATATATATTTCACAATTTTATATAAGTTAAAAAGTAGTATAAAAAATAAGGAGTAATAAAAAATAATGTACTTTAAAATAGACTTAGAAGTCAAAATGTTAAAATACGTGTGAGATTGGTAAAAGAAGAAATAGGTAATGTTTTCCTTAATTAGAAAAAAAACCCTACGTATAACGTTTTCCATATAAAACCCTCAAATAAATTGCCGGCGGCTTATGAGAGAAAAGAAATGTCTTCTTCTTCTTCTTAATTTTCTTTTCTCTACAGTTTTCGGTGCAGATCTAATTTTCTGTTCTTCCCTGCTTTTTTCCTCGGTTTCAATTTTTTCCTATCTTAATTTCCGGTCAGTTTTAATCGGATCTGACACAGATCCCACACCCGTGTAAGTGTCGTCACCGGTTTCCGACGAGTCCAGGTAACAAAGGGTTGGGTTGGGGTCGGATTTTGGGCCGGGTTCGGAGCAGATCTCAGATCTGGGCCCGAGTAAAAAAAAATACCGTGGAATTCAATTGTTCGAGAAACGTGGAAGTCAGAATAGCGCCTTGGCGCTTAATCGTCGATTAATCGACGATTAATCGACGCCTTGATAACCATGGGGACTGTATCAAACAATAGAGAGATTTCTTTAAGAAACACACATGTTCATACTTAGTTTTACAAATAAAACTTCCAGGTTGTAAGAAAGCAAATTTCACATAAACTTTATTCGGTTCCAAATTCAATTGCGCACACCAAGCAAGCATAATGACCCTCACAGTCGTAAACTTAACCACATCAGCATATTTCACATGACAATCAACCCCTTCCCATTGAGAGAATCCATTAGCAACTAGTAAAGCTTTAAATCTAACATCGCTACCCTAATGCTTGACAATAAATAACAATTTACAGTCCACAACAGAGCATATAAGGGGCAGGGGAACAAGAGACCACGCGTCAATTTTCACCAAAGAGGACATTTCCTCATTTTTAGCACAAAGCCAATTTTCAGCATGTTTAGATTTCAAAGCATCGCACTTAGGTACATAATTCTCACACAAGTCATGCATCTTAAAAGCAAAAGAGTTCAGCTGGAAGTCATCAAACCTAACAAAGAGTTTAGGGTTTTTCCTAACTCTATCTCTAGCTAACAAATAGCCAGGCAACACAAGTTCAGATTCAGCACTCGCATTTTTCAAATATTCAGCAGCATGCACAAGGGAATTCACAGGCGACAAATTATCATAATGCACATTAAAGTTCACAGGATCAATAAGCACAGCAGCAACAATTTCAGCAACATTCAATTCATGTACGACAACAGGTTCATATTCAGGTAAAGTCACAACAGGTACAACAGGCAAGTTATTAGCATCGAGATCAACATTTTCAAGTTCGCCTAAGGGACCTAACAAGGGAGCAAGCTCCACCTCACTTGAGGTATTATCCTTAAGTCTATTAAGAGTTAAACACAGAAACTCGTTTTCATTAAAGACGACATCTCTGCTAATTATCGTTTTAAAACCAGGTTCAGAACGAAGCCACAGCCTGTAGCCTTTCACACCCTCAGGATATCCGAGGAAAACACATTTCCTAGACCTAAGGTCAAGTTTATCACCCAACTGGTGAACAAACGCAGAACACCCAAAGACGCGCAAATTATACAAATTCACAGAATTACCAGAAAAGACGCTTTTAGGACACTTACCCTTCAAAGGCACAGAAGGGGACCTATTAATCAAATAAGTGGCAGTCACAACCGCCTCACCCCAAAATTTATCACATAGACCCGAAGAAGCAAGCAAGCATCGCATTTTCTCAAGTAAAGTCATATTCATACGTTCAGCCACGCCATCATTATTGGGGTTACAGGGGACAGTCCTAAGACGTCTAATTCCAAATTCAACACATAAATCATCAATGGGCACATTGCAATATTCCAGACCACAGTCTGTCCTAAGGGTTTTAATTTTAAGACCAGTTTGTTTCTCAACAAGCAACTTAAATTCCCTAAGTTTAGCAAAGACATCAGATTTATGTTTCATAAGGAAAACCCACACTTTTCGAGAAAAGTCATCGATAATAGATAAGAAATATCTATTCCCACCTTGTGTGGGATCAGGGGCAGGCCCCCAAACATCGGCATGTAAGCACTCAAGAATGCAAGTAGAAGCAGGCACATAAGGGGAGGGAGAAACAGGGAATGAAACCCTAGTTCGTTTACCAATTACACAAGTATCACAGAAAGGTATGCATGACATTTTCGAGTTACCAAAATAACCATCATTTTTCAAATATTTCATGCCTTTCTTACTTATATGCCCTAATCGTTTATGCCACAAATCAGAATCACTATCATGCACAGATAAAGCATATGGATGCAAACATGGGACAGCCTTGCAAATGTACAAATTAAGCTGCCTAGCAGCCTTACAAATAATCAAAGCACCCTTAACAATTTTCATGCATCCACCACCCCATTTACCAGAAAGACCATCAGATTCAAGAGCCGCACACGAAATCAGGTTTTGACTCAAATCAGGCACATGCCTTACATTTTTAAATGTATACACAAAACCAGTTTCAAACTTAACACATATATCACCAATTCCATTCACATTGCATTTTTTATCATTCGCCATAGACACAGATAGATTATCAAGTTCATTATACGAAGTAAATAAATGCTTGTATGGGGACATGTGAAAAGTGCACCCAGAATCAATTACTCAGTCATTTTCACAAAGAAATGCAGAATTGGCAGAGTTCACATTGGTAAATAGAGAGACATCAGTGATCATAAATACTTCACCTACATTTTCATTTTGAGCAGCAAAATTATCGAGGTCACCCGAGACCTCTTTAGGCTTGGTACATTCTTTAACTAAATGTCCAACCTCATAACAATTCAAGCATTTTCTTCCCTTAGGCCTACATTTAGATCTAACCCTACTCTTGCCTTTTCTCCTAACATTGTGTTGACAATCATTGCCTTTGGAACATAGACTGCCAGGGATCCTAGGTATCGACCTACCCTGCACATGGTTAATTTCAGAAACACTATGACCCATAAGTGATCTTAGTTCTAGTTCCTTACTAATCAAACCATTATAAACAGTCTCCAAAGTCGCAACATTTTTATCATACTTAACAGCAGATTGTGCAAGTTCATTTTAATCAGCTTTAACAAGCTCAGTGTCATCAGGGGCATAAGCCTCGCTTATAACTTTATAAAATTTTTGTTGGATTAAAATCCCTTTCATTTTCTGTTTCAAAATAGCAAAATCGCTTTTACAATCAAAAGGGGCTAAGCTAAGCCTTGACATTTTGAGAAAGATTTTGACAACACAGTTTTGAAAACAACAGCAGAAAAGAAAGCACGTCAATGCACACAAGCAGAGACAACAAACAAGTTCAGAAGCACACAAAAGTGCAGCTAACACGACACACAAAAATAAACCACAAAAGGCAAAGTAGACAAAGAACACACAAGTCCTAGCAAACCTAAAACCCTAGTTACTAGGCAGTTAGAAGGACAGAGCCACAGGAGCAAGGAAGACAAATTGAACACACAAGTTCAAGAGCAACAGGTTAAGGGCAACGAACACACAAGTTCAAAGAAAACAAATTATTACAAGAACACACAAGTTCAAAGTAGTAATCAGCAAGTTAAAGTCACACAAGGACTTAAGCGAATTTAAATTAAGTTTCCAAAAAACAATTTTCAGAAAATTAATTTGACAAGTTTGGAGAACACAATGGACTGCACAAAATCCAAATTACTTGAAATTCCAAAAGGACACAACAAGATACTTAAAACAATTTTCAAAAAACAATTTTAAGTCGAGTTTCACAAAACTCAATTTCAGAAACTACTTTTTTTTCACAGAAAAGAAAAGTTACACAGCAAGTCCAAATAACATGAAATTCAAGTAATCGCAAGCAAGGCCACACGAGACCACAATTTTCACAGAGTTCAGAAATGCAGCAGCAGATTAACGGGGACACACAAGTCCGAAGATTAACGAGAAAAGGCAGGAGACTAGCAATTTCAAAAAAGAAAAAATTTCAGGAAATAAATTTCCAAATTTCTTTCAAGTCCAGTTTCAGGAAACAAATTTTCAAGAAACAATTTTCAACAGAAAATAAATTGCAAGCAAAGTCAAGTAGCCACATTCACATAATCAGGATAATCGCGCATATTTTATCAGAACAATTTTCCACAAAGGAAACAGGCCAAGGAAAAATTCCAGTTAAAGAAAAAACAATTATTCCCAAAAAACACAATTTTTCACAAGAAATTATACGGCAATCAAGATAGCACATAAGACAAGTACGCAAGCAAGGCCACACATGACCGCAAATTTCACACCCCTGCAAAATTCACACGCATACACAAACCTATGCGCCGGCCAGGCCCTACGAACTTAAATGCAAGAGGATATATGCTATTTTGCCTGTCGGGATGCATTGAGCCACCCCAATTTTCCACAAAGGAAGGTAGGAGGTAGACCGGATCCGGGAGGTCAGGCAAAGGGGTCGTCAGTCCCAATTTACGATGCCCTAACTCCTTTCGGATCGACGCTTGCTGTGGTGTCGAGCTCGAGCCGACCGTCACAGTTTCCCCGCAGAGCTGAACCCTCCAAAGGGCAGTCCTGCTTCTCCTGTTGTCGAGCTTTCACCGGAGCACCGAAACTTGGCTCTGATACCACTGTTGTACGGAGGCGGCGCTTCCACGGTATAGCCTCGAGCACTTGCAGAGCTCAGAAAATCACAAAGAAAATCAGTAGCAACAGAAACTCAGAAACTCTCGAAACACTCGGGTTTCGATTATGAGATTCTTGAAGCAAACGCAGCGGACAATATATATAAACGTATATATATATATATATATATATATATATATATATATATATATATATATAGATAATCACAAAGATTATAGGTTTGGGTCAGAGCGACGTATCCGTCTTTCATCGCAATGGAACCGGTGGTTGTCAAACGGCAAGTGGACGACCTAGGGATTAACGAGAACACTTACAACCGGATGATGAAGGGTGCGGTGTTGACGAGCCTCGATCGTCTGGAAGTCCACCACGAAATTTCTCCTCCTTGATATGACCTCGTCATGCCTTGATCGTCCGGATTTCGCAGCCGCACAAATGGCCCGACCTTTACGTGTTGCACACGAACCCGGATGATGAACTTGTGCTTGCTTTTGAGATGATTCTCTAAGAACTCTCTCTTCTAAGTGTGGATTTCGAAATTGTGATTCAAAGTGTAAGAATGAGACATGAAAATCTGATTTTCATGCTCATTATCCCCTTTTTACTTCACTTGTAACCCCCACCATAATGTGTTGGGTTTTGTATGAATCTCATTCATACCCCAATAGATGGATTTACGTATTTTACAAACATGAAAACGTGCGGAATAAAAATCATGCATAAACACGTAAAACTCTAATCATGGATCTAGTGCGCACGTATGTAGTAAGAACAATTAATTGAGTTAGTAAAGAATTATGTACCTTGTAATTCTTGTATGTAGATAGCTCACGCGTAGATGGATAGCCGCGAACGTACCCGACCTCAATTCGTTGCACGAACCCTCCTTGATCAACGAACGTTGAAAGCCCTCTTTAGTATCGAGTCCCACTCGATTCTCTCGTCTCGCCGCAAATATGAAGCTTGTAGAAAGTGAATTCTATTATATTGTAGCAACATATTTCATGGGTAGAGGTCCCTTTATATAGGAGGGAGTATGAGAGAGTTTAGGGTTGACTTGGATTAGGAAAACCCGCGGCCGAAAATTCCCAAAAATACAGCCTCTGTCGGCCGACACCATGTAAGTGTAAATTGGGTGTCGGCCGACACCCTATGAAACACCAGAAGATGATCATTTACCTTTTTGTAACAAGATGAAAATTTATGAGCTTTGGTCATTGAAATTGATATGTGAGACAGAGCTTTGGGTTCGTGACTTGACCGCGGGTTGACACATGACCACTAATTTGAGATAAGAGGGTCTAAGGATGTGTTAAACACATTAGCCCTAACTACGTTTATTCGATACAAAAGGAAAATAAACATAGCACCCATATGCTATTGAAAGTTTGAAACCCCTACAACCAAAAGCAAGTCTTTTAGAGATTCAGCAGTGTAATAATCATTGGTATAAAAAAGTAAAACATAATACACTAACATAACCTATAGTTCATAAGCCCTAATTAGCCCCAATTTTCATTTCAAGTTAATGAATCCATAATATCCATAATTCATAAGCTAATTCACATCTAAGAAATAAAAAGCGAGAAATGAATATTTTCACCTGAATCGTCGAAAAGCCACGATAACTTCAACAAATAGTGGGAGTCGGTGGCGGAGATAAGCAGCGGGGCGTGGATACACAACTGATGTGGCTCTTTAAATTCACGACGGTTATCAAATAACCGATGTACATATGATGTTGTTAAAGACCTATTTTGTAGTAGCGGATACACAACATGGACAACCCACGCTTTCTAACTCCTGCACCACACTTCTCTTTTTGATAAACTAGCGAACACCTTGATGCGTCACGTGCATTTGTACTCCAGTAATTGAACTCTTGAAACTTAGACAAAAATCCACATAATTAAAATACTGATTAATTAACATAGTATTTATACCAAAAGACAATCCTCTGCGCTCGCATATAGTTCGAAGGAAATTATAGAACAATTTATCAGCTCATCACCCGTGAACTTCGACTTTTTCCAATGCGCAAGTCATTATTCATTAATTATTACAAAACTAATAAGCTTTTTTTGATTCAGGTTCTGGTTCGGATTCACAGGATGACTCTCCTGGTTCATCAGTTCATGTGAAACCTATTGAGCAACATGTTTGTGGATTTTATTTCTCCATTAGTTCTATTCATTGATCATTTCTGAAATTCGGATTATCTCAGAACAAATCACACTCTCATTGTTTTGTCATGAAATTAGAGGCGCGAACTTATAAGCAACCTATGGAGGTGCTCTTCCTATTACTACTTGATTTTAGGGTGAAACTGTGGTCTACACACCTTCTCCCAATTCAATTAAATAAATGAGGTGAAAAAGAAATTCAATTAAAATATTCTCCTGATTTGGTTCATCGTTGTTTTCCCAATTCGTATTATCACTTGATATCGCCGAAATCATTTTCCACACATCTGTACCATAAACAAAATCTTTGTAAACCTTAAACTACAAAAACATTCAGATTTACTAACCTTTTGAAGAAATTCGCCCCTCCGAATTACGCCGCCGCGCCAATCGTCGAATTAAGTCGTCTTTGTCTGATCGAAGTATTGGTTGCGTCATCAGAGTTCGCCGTTGAAACGATTTAACGCATATCCTACGTCTACGCTCTCCAGGAGCAGCAAATATAAATAAATAAATAAATAAATATTTACTTTATATAAATAAATAGTACGGTATGATAATTCTAACTAGTACAAAATATGATAATAAATGAATTTACCATTGAGACAAATATATACTTTCAATTTAAAAAAGCAGTATTAAAGGAAACGGTGAGAAATGAGATTTGCAACCCCTGGTCATCGACCCTTTGACCTTAAAAAATCATATAAAATTTTCAAAACTTAAACTAAAACCAACTATGCTACAGCAGTACATAACACTTATCTGAATTATAAGTTTTATATATTTTGTTTTAAAATAGTTTTTTGGTGGGAAATGATAGTTGTAGCACCTGGCCCTCGAAATGATTTTTTTAAAAAATTACTATCCTACCAATTTCGCTGTACCTTTTTTTTTTTTGAAAAATACACCCCTATATATTATATAGTGACTACAGAATTAACTTGGCTAGTACGTTGCCATGTTTTTGTTGGTTTTCTACTCAGAGCTTAGCTGAATATTTGGTGAAATGTAAAGCCTGTGCGCACAGCAGCTGAGACGACCGACATCACGCTGAACAAAGTCTTGGCTACGGACGAGTGCTTTTTTGCCTCATTCCCCTATGGCAGTTGATGGCGGACCACCTGGGCAGAGTCGCAACATCACAGAATAATTAAAAAAATAATAAAAATAATTAAAAATAATTAAAATAAACCAAAAAAATCACAAAAAATCCAAAAAAATCACAAAAAATCAAAATAAAATGCTAAAAAATAACGTGGACTCGAAATTGATCTAAATGACGTGAAATACGGCGTGCCGAATGACATAACGACCAAACCCCTGTTGATGATTTAAGTGAAATCATTGTCCATTTAATGTAATTGGATTCATACAAAGTTTCGGTAATGATCCTAAAGCACTACAATATGATTTAGGCGAAGTGCGGAGTGCACGGTTGTATAAAAGTGATAACGGATCATTGTTTGGTTAAGTGAATGTTGGTGTTGATTTATTGTGTGTAAATTAGCATGAAATATATGTTAATTTCATGGTTTGCATGGTTGTAATATGCAGCCACGAAATTGCATGCATGGCACCTAAAGAAAGTGATTTCGAAGAGGTGTGACCATTCTTAAAGGGTGCAACTCTTCCCAAAGGGTGCAGCCCTTCATGAAAGGGTATTTTCACTATCCAAAGGGGTGTTTCAACACCTATATAAGGGTGTTGAAAATCAGATTCTAAGACCCACGAAAATTAAGAGCTTTGTGTTAACGAAGTATAGCAAATAAACATTCTATAGTATACTTGTTTCTACGCCAAAGAACAAGTGCGTTATTGTCTTATCCTAGAAGAAGTTTCGTGATACCTTGGCTGTTATAGGGTCGAAATATTCTTTAAGGAAAACGTGTAAACGTGATTCAATATTTTCCAAAGCCTCCACATTCAGAAACACACAAAAGAAACAACAATCTTAAAGAATATTTACTATTCTGAACGATGGAGTCGGTTCGTGAGATGAACAGCAAATTCGTAAAATTGGAGAAGTTCGAAGGCGTAGACTTTCGAAGGTGGCAAAAGAAGATGCATTTCTTGCTAACAACGTTGAAGGTGGTGTACGTTCTAAGTACTCCACAACCAGAAGCAGCAGACAACGAATCGCCGGAGGAAACTCGGAAACGCTGCAAATGGGAAAATGACGACTATATATGTCGTGGGCATATATTAAACGGTATGTCTGACTCTCTCTTCGATATCTATCAAAATGTGGAGTCTGCTAAGGCCCTTTGGGATAGCCTTGAATCCAAGTACATTGACGAGGACGCTTCTAGTAAGAAGTTCCTAGTTGGTAATTTTATGAATTACAAGATGTGCGACGGAAGGCCGGTAATGGAGCAATATAATGAATTGCTCCGGATATTGGGTCAATTTACCCAACATAATATGAAGATGGACGAGTCCATCTCGGTGTCTAGTATTATAGACAAATTACCGCCGTCGTGGAAAGACTTCAAACACACCTTGAAACATAAAAAGGAAGAGTTGTCTTTAGTACAACTCGGTAGTCACTTGCGCATAGAGGAATCTCTAAGGGCGCAAGAGGGTGAAAAACCCAAGGACAAGGAACCGATAAGGTCTGCAACTATCAATATGATGGAAGCAGGGGAGAGTTCGTATAAGAACCGAGGGACAAAGCGTCCCTACAACAACAACAACGGCAACAATGCTGGGAGTAAGAAGCCTAAGGGCGCTTGCTGGATATGCGGAAAAACGGGTCACTTTAAAAGTGATTGTCGTGCGAACAAGAATAAAAAGGGAACGATGAATAATCGCTCGGGACAAAGGTCTAATAACCAGGGTCCGGACACCAATCAAGGTGAGACTACTATACATAATTTTGATGTAAATTTAAATTATGTCCCTATAGTTTCTGAAGCATTTTATGTGCAGGATGATTCGGTGGCATGGTGGATTGACTCGGGTGCTACTAAGCATGTTTGCAAGGATCGTCATTGGTTTCAAAAGTATGAACCAGTTGTAGATGGATCAGTGCTTTACATGGGAAACGAGTCAACAGCCCCTATTCTTGGTCGCGGCGAAGTGTTGTTGGAATTCAGTTCCGGAAAGTCCTTAGTATTATTAGATGTATTACATGTACCTGGAATAAGGAAAAATCTTGTATCCGGTAGTGTTTTATCCAAGTATGGATATAAACAAGTATACGAATCTAATAAATATGTATTGACTAAGAATGGTGTATTTGTCGGTTTTGGATACCAATGTAACGGGATGTTTATGCTTAATATTATGAATAAAGTTGATGATTCTGTTCTTATGGTTTCTTCTAAAGTGAATGATTCATTATTGTGGCATGCTAGACTAGGACATGTTCATTATAAGCGCATGATTGATATGTCCAAACTTGAATTAATTCCTGCTATGAACATAGAAGAAGATAAGTGTAATACATGCATGCTAACTAAAATCGTTAGGCAGCCTTTTAAAGATGTTCAACGTGAATCTTGTATGCTTGAACTTGTGCATAGCGACTTATGTGATTTCCATGCTACACCTTCTTTGGGGAATAAGAAATACTTAGTAACTTTCATAGATGATTATTCTAGATTTTGCTATGTATTTCTGCTAAGTACTAAAGATGAAGCGCTAGAAAAGTTTAAAGTATTTAAAACTGAAGTTGAACTACAACAAGAGTGCATGATTAAAAAGTTGAGAACCGATAGGGGTGGTGAATATTACGATCCTGTTTTATTTGAATCGTGTGGTATTATACATGAAATTACTGCTCCTTATACTCCTCAACAAAACGGTATATCCGAAAGGAAAAACCGGGTACTAAAGGAAATGGTGAATTCCATGTTGTCTTATTCGGGTCTGAATAATGGATTTTGGGGAGAAGCCGTGTTAACGGCTTGCTATTTGTTAAATAGGGTTCCTAACAAAAGGAACAAAGTTACCCCCTACGAACTTTGGTACAAAAAGAAGCCGAACCTTAATTATCTTAAGGTTTGGGGCTGTCGGGCTGTCGTAAGACTACCGGATCCCAAAAGGAAAACTTTGGGAGAAAGAGGCATTGATTGCATCTTTGTTGGATATGCTGTGCATTCCAAGGCATATCGATTCTACGTGATTGAGCCGAATGATTCAGTAGCGATTCATTCTATCATAGAATCGAGGGACGCCATATTTGATGAAACTAGATTTTTATCAATGGTTAGGACCAAGGATCTGGTGCCTAAGGTGGCTGAAAGCAAAGAATTAACTTTGCCCGAGCCTGAGTCGCTTGAACCTCGTCGAGGCACGAGGATAAGGACTAAGAAATCGTTCGGTCCTGATTTCCAGACCTTTCTGGTTGAAGGATCAAGGGACGAAGTTGGATTTCAATACTCGTATAGTTATCATGTTGATGATGAGCCTAAAACATACGAGGAAGTCTTGAAATCGCAAGATGTTGCATTTTGGAAAGAAGCCATCAATGATGAGATGGATTCCATTATGGGAAACAACACTTGGGTGCTTGCTGATTTACCTAACGGTTGTAAACCATTAGGATGCAAGTGGATCTTTAAGAAAAAGATGAAAGTCGATGGTTCAATTGACAAGTATAAAGCCCGATTAGTCATTCAAGGCTTTAGGCAAAAGGAAGGTATTGATTACTTCGATACCTATGCTCCTGTTGCGCGAATAACTACGATTAGATTATTGATAGCCTTGGCTGCAATACATAATCTAGTGATCCATCAAATGGATGTAAAAACAGCATTCCTTAACGGTGAGTTAGAGGAGGAAATTTACATGAAACAACCCGAAGGGTTCGTTATGCCTGGTAATGAGCATAAGGTATGTAAACTTGTTAAATCCTTGTATGGATTAAAACAATCGGATAAATGTGTGTATAGCAAATTCGATGACTTTGGTAAAGGAGTCATTATTTGTCTATATGTTGATGATATGCTTATCTTTGGTACTGACCAAAGACAAGTGGATTTGACTAAGTCATTTTTATCATCAAACTTCGATATGAAGGATATGGGGGAGGCGGATGTGATTTTAGGAATTAAAATCATTCGTGAAAACAATGCCATTACTTTAACTCAATCTCATTACATTGAGAAAGTGTTAAAGAAATTCCATTGTGATGACTATTCTACGGTCAGTACTCCATATGATTCGAGTGTAAAACTCATGCCCAATATGGGTGTTGCTGTGTCCCAGTTGGAATACTCCAAGGTAATTGGGTGCCTTATGTATGCTATGACTAGCACAAGGCCAGACATTGCATTTGCGGTAGGCAAACTAAGTAGATACACAAGTAATCCTAGCACGCATCATTGGCAGGCTGTTAGGCGTGTATTAAAATACTTAAAGGGAACCAAAGACTTTGGTTTGACATATGTCGGATATCCTTCGGTAATAGAAGGGTATTCTGATGCGAGTTGGATAACCAATATAGAGGATCATTCCTCTACTTCTGGTTGGGTTTTCCTACTCGGAGGCGGTGCTATAAGTTGGGCTTCAAAGAAGCAAACTTGTATTACGAGTTCCACTATGGAATCGGAATTTATAGCACTTGCGGCAGCTGGTAAAGAAGCTGAATGGTTAAGGAATTTGGTTTATGAAATTCCTTTGTGGCCAAAGCCTATTTCGGCGTTTTCAATTCATTGTGACAGTGCAGCCACTTTGGCTAAGGCATATAGTCATGTTTATAATGGCAAGTCAAGACACTTGGGCGTTAGACATAGCGCGATCCGTGAGCTGATCACTCAAGGAGTAATCTCTATAGATTTTGTGAGATCACAACATAATCTTGCTGATCATTTGACCAAGGGATTAGCAAAAGACTTGGTAGTAAAGTCGGTGATTGGGATGGGTCTGAAGCCTCTTTGAATCTTCAAATATGGGATACCAAATTCATTTCTAATTGTATTAGAACCAGAATTCAATTGGGAAGCCTATATTTGAGATTGAAACACATGGAAATTATCCCAAAGGTATGTGTTTGAACCTGCATGTTAAGGTTGAAGTTAATTCTTAATGAATCATTTGATAAAGTGCATTTTGCAGGTGCACGAAGAAATGATTCACCTATATGAGTGGGAAGTGTGGCAGCTTCAAGAGTCGTGGCTAAGCTCTATATACACTCAAGAATGGATGGGATACAAGGCCTAATTTTGTATCGGAAATCATTATAGAATGTATTTGGAATTATGTGTGTATTATCTTTTATGTATTCAGATGGGTTGAAGAGTTCAATCTTTTAAGACACTCTGATTCTCGAATATATAAGTTGTATATAACACTAAGATGAAAATTCAATCTTCAAGACATTTTCATTTTATGCATAATTCTGGCTGTTATTGTTAACATAAGTGATTCAAGGATTACACTTAAATGGGGGAGGAATGTTGATGATTTAAGTGAAATCATTGTCCATTTAATGTAATTGGATTCATACAAAGTTTCGGTAATGATCCTAAAGCACTACAATATGATTTAGGCGAAGTGCGGAGTGCACGGTTGTATAAAAGTGATAACGGATCATTGTTTGGTTAAGTGAATGTTGGTGTTGATTTATTGTGTGTAAATTAGCATGAAATATATGTTAATTTCATGGTTTGCATGGTTGTAATATGCAGCCACGAAATTGCATGCATGGCACCTAAAGAAAGTGATTTCGAAGAGGTGTGACCATTCTTAAAGGGTGCAACTCTTCCCAAAGGGTGCAGCCCTTCATGAAAGGGTATTTTCACTATCCAAAGGGGTGTTTCAACACCTATATAAGGGTGTTGAAAATCAGATTCTAAGACCCACGAAAATTAAGAGCTTTGTGTTAACGAAGTATAGCAAATAAACATTCTATAGTATACTTGTTTCTACGCCAAAGAACAAGTGCGGTATTGTCTTATCCTAGAAGAAGTTTCGTGATACCTTGGCTGTTATAGGGTCGAAATATTCTTTAAGGAAAACGTGTAAACGTGATTCAATATTTTCCAAAGCCTCCACATTCAGAAACACACAAAAGAAACAACAACCCCAACCGATTTGTTTGTCCTTTGGTGATGTTTTTCGAGATTGATGTACACATTGATGCACATCTATACTCTTGAAACATTATTCGTTGTTCTTCTTCAACTACATCTCTTTCGATTGCGATCGTTCACCATATCGTTGATTAATGTACCGATCAAGTTGTCCGATTGCAATATTTGTAGCATTGCAACGTCCGTGGTTAGGATCGGGCGAGTATCGAATCCATTTCTTGGAGCGAACCTCATTAGAACATTTCGTCGGACACTTGACGAGTTGGTGCAATAAAGATTACTTGGAAATTACTCGACGATGGAACCAACCACCCAAACCCAGTCGCGTCCTCATTTACTTGTAAAATTTCACGTGCTCCCAGCGATGTAATCCGATTACATAGACATCGCTCGAGACACTTCTCCTCTCGCCCATCTTTTCACTTGGTTAATTTTCGAAGCTCGGTGTGACGACTAGCACTTAAACCTCTCGATCCATGGAGTGCGGTGTAGGCTAAGAGGGAATTTGAGTGCAAGAATGCCCAAACTTGGGCGATTTTCCAAAAGAGGGACTTAAAAATTTTCCAGAATCCCCAATTATTCCAACAAATGCCTACACCATAGCATTTGTACGCAGAAAACCAAATACGGGCAAGGCTACTTAAAACCGACAACCGAAGTGGGAATGCAAACAACATTGTCGCTGCTCGAGCGAGGATCCAACATTGTCGTACAAAACAATCGCTGCTCACGTGCTTATACAAGAAATACTCAAAACACACATGAAAGAGCATTGGCCCTTGGTAGGCACCAAAACATTAATATGTGATCCGAGTACAACCCATTTAGGCACGATTCTCTCATAAACACAATAGCATCATTATGAGTAAAGACTAATTTGCACAAATTCATAACCAAAGTCACAGGCACTCGTCCATCATTCACAATTCCAATCGAAGCAATGTACTTGAGACACTATAGCATCGCCGTCCAATTCTTTTGACTATAGCTACTAGATTAAACGTGCTCATGCGACAAAGCCTAAATCCATACATCCCATTTAGTACTACAACGGTTCTGCACAAATTCATAGCAAACGTTACGCACCCGTCTATCCTTTCACTAGTTCAGTCTGTTGATGATTTAAGTGAAATCATTGTCCATTTAATGTAATTGGATTCATACAAAGTTTCGGTTATAATCCTAAGGCACTATAATGTGATTAAGGAGGTGCGGAGTGCACGATCATGTAAAAGTGATAAAGGATTATGTGTTGGATAAGTGATAGTATATATGCTGAAATTAATACTTGATTTTAGTATATATATGATGTTAATTTCGTGGTTGCATGTTTAGATATGCTAATCACGTAATTGCATGCATGGAAAATATTTGAATTATTTTCCAAAAGGTGTGACCATTATGAAATGGTGCAACTCTTCCCAAAGGGTGCAGCCCTTCATGAAAGGGCATTTTCACTATCCAAAGGGGTGTTTCAACACCTATATAAGGGTGTTGAAAATCAGATTCTAAGACCCACGAAAATTAAGAGCTTTGTGTTAACGAAGTATAGCGAATAAACATTCTATAGTATACTCGTTTCTACGCCAAAGAACAAGTGCGGTATTGTCTTATCCTAGAAGAAGTTTCGTGATACCTTGGCTGTTATAGGGTCGAAATATTCTTTAAGGAAAACGTGTAAACGTGATTCAATATTTTCCAAAGCCTCCACATTCAGAAATACACAAAAGATACAACAATCTTAAAGAATATTTCCTATTCTGAACGATGGAGTCGGTTCGTGAAATGAACAGCAAATTCGGAAAATTGGATAAGTTCGAAGGCGTAGACTTTCGAAGGTGGCAAAAGAAGATGCATTTCTTGCTAACAACATTGAAGGTGGTGTACGTTCTAAGTACTCCACAACCGGAAGCAGCGGACAACGAATCGCCGGAGGAAACTCGGAAACGCTGCAAATGGGAAAACGACGACTATATATGTCGTGGGCATATATTAAACGGTATGTCTGACTCTCTCTTCGATATCTATCAAAACGTGGAGTCTGCTAAGGCCCTTTGGGATAGCCTTGAATCCAAGTACATTGACGAGGACGCTTCTAGTAAGAAGTTCCTAGTTGGTAATTTTATGAATTACAAGATGTGCGACGGAAGGCCGGTAATGGAGCAATATAATGAATTGCTCCGGATCTTGGGTCAATTTACCCAACATAATATGAAGATGGACGAGTCCATCTCGGTGTCTAGTATTATAGACAAATTACCGCCGTCGTGGAAAGACTTCAAACACACCTTGAAACATAAAAAGGAAGAGTTGTCTTTAGTACAACTCGGTAGTCACTTGCGCATAGAGGAATCTCTAAGGGCGCAAGAGGGTGAAAAACCCAAGGACAAGGAACCGATAAGGTCTGCAACTATCAATATGATGGAAGCAGGGGAGAGTTCGTATAAGAACCGAGGGACAAAGCGTCCGTACAACAACAACAACAACAGCAATAATGCTGGGAGTAAGAAGCCTAAGGGCGCTTGCTGGATATGCGGAAAAGCGGGTCACTTTAAAAGTGATTGTCGTGCGAACAAGAATAAGAAAGGAACGATGAATAATCGCTCGGGACAAAGGTCTAATAACCAGGGTCCGGACACCAATCAAGGTGAGACTACTATACATAATTTAGATGTAAATTTAAATTATGTCCCTATAGTTTCTGAAGCATTTTATGTGCAGGATGATTCGGTGGCGTGGTGGATTGACTCGGGTGCTACTAAGCATGTTTGCAAGGATCGTCATTGGTTTCAAATTTATGAACCAGTTGTAGATGGATCAGTGCTTTACATGGGAAACGAGTCAACAGCCCCTATTCTTGGTCGCGGCGAAGTGTTGTTGGAATTCAGTTCGGGAAAGTCCTTAGTATTATTAGATGTATTACATGTACCTGGAATAAGGAAAAATCTTGTATCCGGTAGTGTTTTATCCAAGTACGGATATAAACAAGTGTATGAATCTAATAAATATGTATTGACTAAGAATGGTGTGTTTGTCGGTTTTGGATACCAATGTAATGGGATGTTTATGCTTAATATTATGAATAAAGTTGATGATTCTGTTCTTATGGTTTCTTCTAAAGTGAATGATTCATTATTGTGGCATGCTAGACTAGGACATGTTCATTATAAGCGCATGATTGATATGTCCAAACTTGAATTAATTCCTGCTATGAACATAGAAGAAGATAAGTGTAATACATGCATGCTAACTAAAATCGTTAGGCAGCCTTTTAAAGATGTTCAACGTGAATCTTGTATGCTTGAACTTGTGCATAGCGACTTATGTGATTTCCATGCTACACCTTCGTTGGGGAATAAGAAATACTTAGTAACTTTCATAGATGATTATTCTAGATTTTGTTATGTATTTCTGCTAAGTACTAAAGATGAAGCGCTAGAAAAGTTTAAAGTATTTAAAACTGAAGTTGAACTACAACAAGAGTGCATGATTAAAAAGTTGAGAACCGATAGGGGTGGTGAATATTACGATCCTGTTTTATTTGAATCGTGTGGTATTATACATGAAATTACTGCTCCTTATACTCCTCAACAAAACGGTATATCCGAAAGGAAAAACCGAGTACTAAAGGAAATGGTGAATTCCATGTTGTCTTATTCGGGTCTGAATAATGGATTTTGGGGAGAAGCCGTGTTAACGGCTTGCTATTTGCTAAATAGGGTTCCTAACAAAAGGAACAAAGTTACCCCCTACGAACTTTGGTACAAAAAGAAGCCGAACCTTAATTATCTTAAGGTTTGGGGCTGTCGGGCTGTCGTAAGACTACCGGATCCCAAAAGAAAAACTTTGGGAGAAAGAGGCATTGATTGCATCTTTGTTGGATATGCTGTGCATTCCAAGGCATATCGATTCTACGTGATTGAGCCGAATGATTCAGTAGCGATTCATTCTATCATAGAATCGAGGGACGCCATATTTGATGAAACTAGATTTTCATCAATGGTTAGGACCAAGTATCTGGTACCTAAGGTGGTTGAAAGCAAGGAATTAACCTTGCCCGAGCCTGAGTCGCTTGAACCTCGTCGAGGCACGAGGATAAGGACTAAGAAATCATTCGGTCCTGATTTCCAGACCTTTCTGGTTGAAGGATCAAGGGACGAAGTTGGATTTCAATACTCGTATAGTTATCATGTTGATGATGAGCCTAAAACATACGAGGAAGTCTTGAAATCGCAAGATGTTGCATTTTGGAAAGAAGCCATCAATGATGAGATGGATTCCATTATGGGAAACAACACTTGGGTGCTTGCTGATTTACCTAACGGTTGTAAACCTTTAGGATGCAAGTGGATCTTTAAGAAAAAGATGAAAGTCGATGGTTCAATTGACAAGTATAAAGCCCGATTAGTCATTCAAGGCTTTAGGCAAAAGGAAGGTATTGATTACTTCGATACCTATGCTCCTGTTGCGCGAATAACTACGATTAGATTATTGATAGCCTTGGCTGCAATAAATAATCTAGTGATCCATCAAATGGATGTAAAAACAGCATTCCTTAACGGTGAGTTAGAGGAGGAAATTTACATGAAACAACCCGAAGGGTTCGTTATGCCTGGTAATGAGCATAAGGTATGTAAACTTGTTAAATCCTTGTATGGATTAAAACAAGCACCTAAGCAGTGGCATCAGAAATTTGATGAAGTAATTTTATCGAATGGTTTTAATTTAAATCAATCGGATAAATGTGTGTATAGCAAATTCGATGACTTTGGTAAAGGAGTCATCATTTGTCTATATGTTGATGATATGCTTATCTTTGGTACTGACCAAAGACAAGTGGATTTGACTAAGTCATTTTTATCATCAAACTTCGATATGAAGGATATGGGGGAGGCGGATGTGATTTTAGGAATTAAAATCATTCGTGAAAACAATGCCATTACTTTAACTCAATCTCATTACATTGAGAAAGTGTTAAAGAAATTCCATTGTGATGACTATTCTACGGTCAGTACTCCATATGATTCGAGTGTAAAACTCATGCCCAATATGGGTTTTGCTGTGTCCCAGTTGGAATACTCCAAGGTAATTGGGTGCCTTATGTATGCTATGACTAGCACAAGGCCAGACATTGCATTTGCGGTAGGCAAACTAAGTAGATACACAAGTAATCCTAGCACGCATCATTGGCAGGCTGTTAGGCGTGTATTAAAATACTTAAAGGGAACCAAAGACTTTGGTTTGACATATGTCGGATATCCTTCGGTATTAGAAGGGTATTCCGATGCGAGTTGGATAACCAATATAGAGGATCATTCCTCTACTTCTGGTTGGGTTTTCCTACTCGGAGGCGGTGCTATAAGTTGGGCTTCAAAGAAGCAAACTTGTATTACGAGTTCCACTATGGAATCGGAATTTATAGCACTTGCGGCAGCTGGTAAAGAAGCTGAATGGTTAAGGAATTTGGTTTATGAAATTCCTTTGTGGCCAAAGCCTATTTCGGCGTTTTCAATTCATTGTGACAGTGCAGCCACTTTGGCTAAGGCATATAGTCATGTTTATAATGGCAAGTCAAGACACTTGGGCGTTAGACATAGCGCGATCCGTGAGCTGATCACTCAAGGAGTAATCTCTATTGATTTTGTGAGATCACAACATAATCTTGCTGATCATTTGACCAAGGGATTAGCAAAAGACTTGGTAGTAAAGTCGGTGATTGGGATGGGTCTGAAGCCTCTTTGAATCTTCAAATATGAGATACCAAATTCATTTCTAATTGTATTAGAACCAGAATTCAATTGGGAAGCTTATATTTGAGATTGAAACACATGGAAATTATCCCAAAGGTATGTGTTTGAACCTGCATGTTAAGGTTGAAGTTAATTCTTAATGAATCATTTGATAAAGTGCATTTTGCAGGTGCACGAAGAAATGATTCACCTATATGAGTGGGAAGTGTGGCAGCTTCAAGAGTCGTGGCTAAGCTCTATATACACTCAAGAATGGATGGGATACAAGGCCTAATTTTGTATCGGAAATCATTATAGAATGTATTTGGAATTATGTGTGTAGTATCTTTTATGTATTCAGATGGGTTGAAGAGTTCAATCTTTTAAGACACTCTGATTCTCGAATATATAAGTTGTATATAACACTAAGTTGAAAATTCAATCTTCAAGACATTTTCATTTTATGCATAATTCTGGCTGTTATTGTTAAAATAAGTGATTCAAGGATTACACTTAAATGGGGGAGGAATGTTGATGATTTAAGTGAAATCATTGTCCATTTAATGTAATTGGATTCATACAAAGTTTCGGTTATAATCCTAAGGCACTATAATGTGATTAAGGAGGTGCGGAGTGCACGATCATGTAAAAGTGATAAAGGATTATGTGTTGGATAAGTGATAGTATATATGCTGAAATTAATACTTGATTTTAGTATATATATGATGTTAATTTCGTGGTTGCATGTTTAGATATGCTAATCACGTAATTGCATGCATGGAAAATATTTGAATTATTTTCCAAAAGGTGTGACCATTATGAAATGGTGCAACTCTTCCCAAAGGGTGCAGCCCTTCATGAAAGGGCATTTTCACTATCCAAAGGGGTGTTTCAACACCTATATAAGGGTGTTGAAAATCAGATTCTAAGACCCACGAAAATTAAGAGCTTTGTGTTAACGAAGTATAGCGAATAAACATTCTATAGTATACTCGTTTCTACGCCAAAGAACAAGTGCGGTATTGTCTTATCCTAGAAGAAGTTTCGTGATACCTTGGCTGTTATAGGGTCGAAATATTCTTTAAGGAAAACGTGTAAACGTGATTCAATATTTTCCAAAGCCTCCACATTCAGAAATACACAAAAGATACAACACAGTCGAGTTGTACTCAGGCCATTAAATCACCGGGGACAATTCTTTTGACCGAAAGAGCTACTAGATTAAACGTGCTCATGCAACAAAGCACAAATCCATACATCCCCAGTAGCACGCAGCAGTTTTGCACAAATTATAAGCAACCATCGCGCACCCGTCCATCATTTCACTAGTCTAGTCAAATTAAAACCGTGACACTATAGCATCCACCACCCATTTTTTTTTTTGGAAGAGCTACTAGATTTAACGTGCCCACGCAACAATGGGTAATTCCATACAAACAAGTGCGCTACTAACAAAATCAAAAACAAGTGCGCTACTAACAAAATCGCAGCCTTGACATAGTAGCATCAAGAGTCCTAACAAAATCGAACAAATTCAAATTTTTCTAGTATTAGGACAACAATATGCTCAGGTCAACGACATCCCCACACCTGAAACGAAGTGCCTCGCGAGTTGTTCCATGTAGTAGCTTCCAATCAAATGGGATCGCTATTGGAGCTCGCCGGTCAAAAATCGTGGTGCAGATAGCCGTATATTATAAGGTCATTGTATGTCCAATACCTTCGAACTAGAATTTATAACAATGTTATTAGGATCGTCTGCTACTACTTGCCCTCCTACCACCAGTAGCGTCTTTTACTGGCAGCCCTCAATGCCTCTTCCCTTGTGAGCAAAATTCCTTCCTTACATGAGAGGGCCAATGCAAGGAATCTCGCAGCTACCTAGTGTAGTAGCTTCGAATTCCCACCCACTCCAGTATCATCAAAAAATTGTTACATTTCCATCTTAAATTAGTTCCCATCGATTTTACCATCGCTAATTAGTTTCCATCAATTTTGCCATCCATCTTTACTTAGTTCCCATCGATTTTACCATCGCTAATTAGTTTCCATCAATTTTGCCATCGCTACTTAGTTTCCATCGATTCTGCCGTCGCTACTTAGTTTCCATCGATTCTGCCGTCGCTACTTAGTTTCCATCGATATTACCGTCGCTACAAAGCCTACTCGGTATGCATCGCTACTTAGTATCCATCGATTGTGCCATTCGATACTTAGTATCCATCGAATTTGCCATTCGATACTTAGTTTCCATCGAATTTGCCGTCTCTACTTAGTATCCATCGAATTTGCCATCGATACTTAGTATCCTTCGAATTTGCCATCGATACTTAGTATCCATCGAATTTGCCATCGATACTTAGTATCCATCGAATTTGCCATCGATACTTAGTATCCACCAATTTTGCCATCGATACTAAGTTTACACCGATTTTGCCGTCGCTACTTAGTTTCCATCGATTTTGCCGTCGCTACTAAGGCTACTGGGTATGCATCGCTACTTAGTATCCATCGAATTTGCCATTCGATACTTAGTTTCCGTCGAATTTGCCATCGATATATAGTTTCCGTCGAATTTGCCATCGATATTTAGTTTCCGTCGAATTTGCCATCGATATTTAATTTCCGTCAAATTTGCCATTGCTACTTAGTTTCCATCGAATTTGCCATTGCTACTTAGTTTCCATCGATTTTGCCGTAGGTACTTAGTTTCCATCGATTTTGCCATCGCTACTTAATTTCCATCGATTTTGCCGTCGCTACTAAGGCTACTGGGTATGCATCACTACTTAGTATCCTTCGAATTTGCCATCACTACTTAGTTCCCATCGATTGTGCCATCGCACTTAGTTTCCATCACTACTGAGCGTCTATGGGGACCCGGGGTACTGCTGCGCCTCATTACTCATTAACCTTCTCCGAAAGGGTCCCCCCCTATAGTAGATACTACAAATATTTCGGAAGTGACGGCAGTAGACATCAACCCCCCAAATTTTTACACACCCTCCACCATGTGAGAAAATATGAGAATTGATGCAAGCCGCTACGAGAAATTTAACAATCTCTCGTATCGATCCCGTAGTTCCCTGCAGCAACACTACGCGCTACAAAGAATTTCATAATTTCTCGTATCGCTCCTGTAATTTTCGCAGCAGTTGCCAAGTGCTGCGAGGTGATGCGAGAAATATCGCACCGCTACGGGAATTTCCCGCAGCAGTTCGCATCGCTCTCGTAGTTCCCCGCAGCAACTAGTGTGGGAGCGAGGTGATGCGAGTTTTCTCGCATCGCTACGGGAATTTCACAGAGCGGTTCGCATCGCACCCGAACATCCGCGAAGCAACTAGTGTAGCTGCGAGGGGATGCGAGTTTTCTCGCATCGCTGCGGGATTTTCCCGCAACGGCTAGAATAGTTCCTGTAGTTCCCCACAGCAACTAGTGTCGATGCGAGGTGATGCAAGTTTTCTCGCATCGCTACGGGAATTTCCCGAAGTAGTTCGCATCGTTCCTGTAGTTCCCGCAGCAATTGTCAATCACTGCGAGGCGATGCGAGAAAACTCGCACCGCTACGGGAATTTCCGCAGCGGTTGCCAATCCCTGCGAGGCGATGCGAGTTTTCTCGCATCGTTCCCGTAAACTCCCGCACATAGTGCGAGATTATGAGTAAAGGGGGGTCTACTCATCCATATCCATCAATTCCTAGGCATCCCAGTCCAACGCTACGAGTTGCAGTGAGAGCACTGCGGGATGCTACGGGTTTTTCCATAGCACTCCAGTAGCATCTCACGTTGCACACCTTCCCCCCTATAGTATATACTACAAATATTTCAGAAGTGACGGCAGTAGACATCAGCCCCCCAAATTTTTACACACCCTCAACAATGCTAGAAAATATGAGAAACGACGCGAGCCGCTACTAGAAATTTCACAATCTCTCTTATCGGTCCCATAGTTCCAGCAGCGGTTGCCAATCGCTGCGAGGCGATGCGAGAAAACTCGCATCGCTACGGGAATTTCCCGCAGCAGTTGCCAATCGCTGCGAGGCGATGCGAGTTTTCTCGCATCGCTCCCGTAAAATCCCGCAAATAGTGCGAGATTATGAGTAGAGGGGGGTCTACTCATCCGTATCCATCGATTCCTAGGCATCCCAGTCCAACTCTACGAGTTTCTACGAGAGCGCTGCGGGATGCTACGGGTTTTTCCGTAGCACTCCCGCAGCGTCTCACGTTGAACACCTTCCCCCCTATAGTATATACTACAAATATTTCAGAAGTGACGGCAGTAGACATCAGCCCCCCAAATTTTTACACACCCTCCACAATGCTAGAAAATATGAGAAACGATGCGAGCCGCTACGAGAAATTTCACAATCTCTCGTATCGGTCCCATAGTTCCAGCAGCGGTTGCCAATCGCTGCGAGGCGATGCGAGAAAACTCGCATCGCTACGAGAATTTCCCGCAGCGGTTGCCAATCGCTGCGAGGCGATGCGAGTTTTCTCGCATCGCTCCCGTAAAATCCCGCACATAGTGCGAGATTATGAGTAGAGGGGGGTCTACTCATCCGTATCCATCGATTCCTAGGCATCCCAGTCCAACGCTACGAGTTGCTACGAGAGCGCTGCGGGATGCTACGGGTTTTTCAGTAGCACTCCCGCAGCGTCCCACGCTGAACACCTTCCCCCCTATAGTAGATACTACAAATATTTCAGAAGTGACGGCAGTAGACATCAGCCTCATGGATTTTTACACACCCCCTGCTACGGGGCGATGCGAGAGTTCCCGTAGCAATTCCGTAGCGACTCGCGTTTTCGACTTTGAATTATAAAAAATAATAAAAAATAAAAAATAATAATAAAAAAAAAATAATAAAAAAAATAATAAATAATAAAAATAATTAAAAATAATTAAAAATAATTAAAAAATCCAAAAAAATCACAAAAAATCAAAATAAAATGCTAAAAAATAACGTGGACTCGAAATTGATCTAAATGACGTGAAATACGGCGTGCCGAATGACATAACGACCAAACCCCAACCGATTTGTTTGTCCTTTGGTGATGTTTTTCGAGATTGATGTACACATTGATGCACATCTATACTCTTGAAACATTATTCGTTGTTCTTCTTCAACTACATCTCTTTCGATTGCGATCGTTCACCATATCGTTGATTAATGTACCGATCAAGTTGTCCGATTGCAATATTTGTAGCATTGCAACGTCCGTGGTTAGGATCGGGCGAGTATCGAATCCATTTCTTGGAGCGAACCTCATTAGAACATTTCGTCGGACACTTGACGAGTTGGTGCAATAAAGATTACTTGGAAATTACTCGACGATGGAACCAACCACCCAGACCCAGTCGCGTCCTCATTTACTTGTAAAATTTCACGTGCTCCCAGCGATGTAATCCGATTACATAGACATCGCTCGAGACACTTCTCCTCTCGCCCATCTTTTCACTTGGTTAATTTTCGAAGCTCGGTGTGACGACTAGCACTTAAACCTCTCGATCCATGGAGTGCGGTGTAGGCTAAGAGGGAATTTGAGTGCAAGAATGCCCAAACTTGGGCGATTTTCCAAAAGAGGGACTTAAAAATTTTCCAGAATCCCCAATTATTCCAACAAATGCCTACACCATAGCATTTGTACGCAGAAAACCAAATACGGGCAAAGCTACTTAAAACCGACAACCGAAGTGGGAATGCAAACAACATTGTCGCTGCTCGAGCGAGGATCCAACATTGTCGTACAAAACAATCGCTGCTCACGTGCTTATACAAGAAATACTCAAAACACACATGAAAGAGCATTGGCCCTTGGTAGGCACCAAAACATTAATATGTGATCCGAGTACAACCCATTTAGGCACGATTCTCTCATAAACACAATAGCATCATTATGAGTAAAGACTAATTTGCACAAATTCATAACCAAAGTCACAGGCACTCGTCCATCATTCACAATTCCAATCGAAGCAATGTACTTGAGACACTATAGCATCGCCGTCCAATTCTTTTGACTATAGCTACTAGATTAAACGTGCTCATGCGACAAAGCCTAAATCCATACATCCCATTTAGTACTACAACGGTTCTGCACAAATTCATAGCAAACGTTACGCACCCGTCTATCCTTTCACTAGTTCAGTCGAGTTGTACTCAGGCCATTAAATCACCGGGGACAATTCTTTTGACCGAAAGAGCTACTAGATTAAACGTGCTCATGCAACAAAGCACAAATCCATACATCCCCAGTAGCACGCAGCAGTTTTGCACAAATTATAAGCAACCATCGCGCACCCGTCCATCATTTCACTAGTCTAGTCAAATTAAAACCGTGACACTATAGCATCCACCACCCATTTTTTTTTTTGGAAGAGCTACTAGATTTAACGTGCCCACGCAACAATGGGTAATTCCATACAAACAAGTGCGCTACTAACAAAATCAAAAACAAGTGCGCTACTAACAAAATCGCAGCCTTGACATAGTAGCATCAAGAGTCCTAACAAAATCGAACAAATTCAAATTTTTCTAGTATTAGGACAACAATATGCTCAGGTCAACGACATCCCCACACCTGAAACGAAGTGCCTCGCGAGTTGTTCCATGTAGTAGCTTCCAATCAAATGGGATCGCTATTGGAGCTCGCCGGTCAAAAATCGTGGTGCAGATAGCCGTATATTATAAGGTCATTGTATGTCCAATACCTTCGAACTAGAATTTATAACAATGTTATTAGGATCGTCTGCTACTACTTGCCCTCCTACCACCAGTAGCGTCTTTTACTGGCAGCCCTCAATGCCTCTTCCCTTGTGAGCAAAATTCCTTCCTTACATGAGAGGGCCAATGCAAGGAATCTCGCAGCTACCTAGTGTAGTAGCTTCGAATTCCCACCCACTCCAGTATCATCAAAAAATTGTTACATTTCCATCTTAAATTAGTTGCCATCGATTTTACCATCGCTAATTAGTTTCCATCAATTTTGCCATCCATCTTTACTTAGTTCCCATCGATTTTACCATCGCTAATTAGTTTCCATCAATTTTGCCATCGCTACTTTAGTTTCCATCAATTTTGCCATCGCTACTTAGTTTCCATCGATTCTGCCGTCGCTACTTAGTTTCCATCGATATTACCGTCGCTACAAAGCCTACTCGGTATGCATCGCTACTTAGTATCCATCGATTGTGCCATTCGATACTTAGTATCCATCGAATTTGCCATTCGATACTTAGTTTCCATCGAATTTGCCGTCTCTACTTAGTATCCATCGAATTTGCCATCGATACTTAGTATCCTTCGAATTTGCCATCGATACTTAGTATCCATCGAATTTGCCATCGATACTTAGTATCCATCGAATTTGCCATCGATACTTAGTATCCACCAATTTTTCCATCGATACTAAGTTTACACCGATTTTGCCGTCGCTACTTAGTTTCCATCGATTTTGCCGTCGCTACTAAGGCTACTGGGTATGCATCGCTACTTAGTATCCATCGAATTTGCCATTCGATACTTAGTTTCCGTCGAATTTGCCATAGATATTTAGTTTCCGTCGAATTTGCCATCGATATTTAGTTTCCGTCGAATTTGCCATCGATATTTAATTTCCGTCAAATTTGCCGTTGCTACTTAGTTTCCATCGAATTTGCCATTGCTACTTAGTTTCCATCGATTTTGCCGTAGGTACTTAGTTTCCATCGATTTTGCCATCGCTACTTAATTTCCATCGATTTTGCCGTCGCTACTAAGGCTACTGGGTATGCATCGCTACTTAGTATCCTTCGAATTTGCCATCACTACTTAGTTCCCATCGATTGTGCCATCGCACTTAGTTTCCATCACTACTGAGCGTCTATGGGGACCCGGGGTACTGCTGCGCCTCATTACTCATTAACCTTCTCCGAAAGGGTCCCCCCCTATAGTAGATACTACAAATATTTCGGAAGTGACGGCAGTAGACATCAACCCCCCAAATTTTTACACACCCTCCACCATGTGAGAAAATATGAGAATTGATGCAAGCCGCTACGAGAAATTTAACAATCTCTCGTATCGATCCCGTAGTTCCCTGCAGCAACACTACGCGCTACAAAGAATTTCATAATTTCTCGTATCGCTCCTGTAATTTTCGCAGCAGTTGCCAAGTGCTGCGAGGTGATGCGAGAAATATCGCACCGCTACGGGAATTTCCCGCAGCAGTTCGCATCGCTCTCGTAGTTCCCCGCAGCAACTAGTGTGGGAGCGAGGTGATGCGAGTTTTCTCGCATCGCTACGGGAATTTCACAGAGCGGTTCGCATCGCACCCGAACATCCGCGAAGCAACTAGTGTAGCTGCGAGGGGATGCGAGTTTTCTCGCATCGCTGCGGGATTTTCCCGCAACGGCTAGAATAGTTCCTGTAGTTCCCCACAGCAACTAGTGTCGATGCGAGGTGATGCAAGTTTTCTCGCATCGCTACGGGAATTTCCCGAAGTAGTTCGCATCGTTCCTGTAGTTCCCGCAGCAATTGTCAATCACTGCGAGGCGATGCGAGAAAACTCGCACCGCTACGGGAATTTCCGCAGCGGTTGCCAATCCCTGCGAGGCGATGCGAGTTTTCTCGCATCGTTCCCGTAAACTCCCGCACATAGTGCGAGATTATGAGTAAAGGGGGGTCTACTCATCCATATCCATCAATTCCTAGGCATCCCAGTCCAACGCTACGAGTTGCAGTGAGAGCACTGCGGGATGCTACGGGTTTTTCCATAGCACTCCAGTAGCATCTCACGTTGCACACCTTCCCCCCTATAGTATATACTACAAATATTTCAGAAGTGACGGCAGTAGACATCAGCCCCCCAAATTTTTACACACCCTCAACAATGCTAGAAAATATGAGAAACGACGCGAGCCGCTACTAGAAATTTCACAATCTCTCTTATCGGTCCCATAGTTCCAGCAGCGGTTGCCAATCGCTGCGAGGCGATGCGAGAAAACTCGCATCGCTACGGGAATTTCCCGCAGCAGTTGCCAATCGCTGCGAGGCGATGCGAGTTTTCTCGCATCGCTCCCGTAAAATCCCGCAAATAGTGCGAGATTATGAGTAGAGGGGGGTCTACTCATCCGTATCCATCGATTCCTAGGCATCCCAGTCCAACGCTACGAGTTTCTACGAGAGCGCTGTGGGATGCTACGGGTTTTTCCGTAGCACTCCCGCAGCGTCTCACGTTGAACACCTTCCCCCCTATAGTATATACTACAAATATTTCAGAAGTGACGGCAGTAGACATCAGCCCCCCAAATTTTTACACACCCTCCACAATGCTAGAAAATATGAGAAACGATGCGAGCCGCTACGAGAAATTTCACAATCTCTCGTATCGGTCCCATAGTTCCAGCAGCGGTTGCCAATCGCTGCGAGGCGATGCGAGAAAACTCGCATCGCTACGAGAATTTCCCGCAGCGGTTGCCAATCGCTGCGAGGCGATGCGAGTTTTCTCGCATCGCTCCCGTAAAATCCCGCACATAGTGCGAGATTATGAGTAGAGGGGGGTCTACTCATCCGTATCCATCGATTCCTAGGCATCCCAGTCCAACGCTACGAGTTGCTACGAGAGCGCTGCGGGATGCTACGGGTTTTTCAGTAGCACTCCCGCAGCGTCCCACGCTGAACACCTTCCCCCCTATAGTAGATACTACAAATATTTCAGAAGTGACGGCAGTAGACATCAGCCTCATGGATTTTTACACACCCCCTGCTACGGGGCGATGCGAGAGTTCCCGTAGCAATTCCGTAGCGACTCGCGTTTTCGACTTTGAATTATAAAAAATAATAAAAAATAAAAAATAATAATAAAAAAAAAATAATTAAAAAATCCAAAAAAATCACAAAAAATCAAAATAAAATGCTAAAAAATAACGTGGACTCGAAATTGATCTAAATGACGTGAAATACGGCGTGCCGAATGACATAACGACCAAACCCCAACCGATTTGTTTGTCCTTTGGTGATGTTTTTCGAGATTGATGTACACATTGATGCACATCTATACTCTTGAAACATTATTCGTTGTTCTTCTTCAACTACATCTCTTTCGATTGCGATCGTTCACCATATCGTTGATTAATGTACCGATCAAGTTGTCCGATTGCAATATTTGTAGCATTGCAACGTCCGTGGTTAGGATCGGGCGAGTATCGAATCCATTTCTTGGAGCGAACCTCATTAGAACATTTCGTCGGACACTTGACGAGTTGGTGCAATAAAGATTACTTGGAAATTACTCGACGATGGAACCAACCACCCAGACCCAGTCGCGTCCTCATTTACTTGTAAAATTTCACGTGCTCCCAGCGATGTAATCCGATTACATAGACATCGCTCGAGACACTTCTCCTCTCGCCCATCTTTTCACTTGGTTAATTTTCGAAGCTCGGTGTGACGACTAGCACTTAAACCTCTCGATCCATGGAGTGCGGTGTAGGCTAAGAGGGAATTTGAGTGCAAGAATGCCCAAACTTGGGCGATTTTCCAAAAGAGGGACTTAAAAATTTTCCAAAATCCCCAATTATTCCAACAAATGCCTACACCATAGCATTTGTACGCAGAAAACCAAATACGGGCAAGGCTACTTAAAACCGACAACCGAAGTGGGAATGCAAACAACATTGTCGCTGCTCGAGCGAGGATCCAACATTGTCGTACAAAACAATCGCTGCTCACGTGCTTATACAAGAAATACTCAAAACACACATGAAAGAGCATTGGCCCTTGGTAGGCACCAAAACATTAATATGTGATCCGAGTACAACCCATTTAGGCACGATTCTCTCATAAACACAATAGCATCATTATGAGTAAAGACTAATTTGCACAAATTCATAACCAAAGTCACAGGCACTCGTCCATCATTCACAATTCCAATCGAAGCAATGTACTTGAGACACTATAGCATCGCCGTCCAATTCTTTTGACTATAGCTACTAGATTAAACGTGCTCATGCGACAAAGCCTAAACCCATACATCCCATTTAGTACTACAACGGTTCTGCACAAATTCATAGCAAACGTTACGCACCCGTCTATCCTTTCACTAGTTCAGTCGAGTTGTACTCAGGCCATTAAATCACCGGGGACAATTCTTTTGACCGAAAGAGCTACTAGATTAAACGTGCTCATGCAACAAAGCACAAATCCATACATCCCCAGTAGCACGCAGCAGTTTTGCACAAATTATAAGCAACCATCGCGCACCCGTCCATCATTTCACTAGTCTAGTCAAATTAAAACCGTGACACTATAGCATCCACCACCCATTTTTTTTTTTTTGGAAGAGCTACTAGATTTAACGTGCCCACGCAACAATGGGTAATTCCATACAAACAAGTGCGCTACTAACAAAATCAAAAACAAGTGCGCTACTAACAAAATCGCAGCCTTGACATAGTAGCATCAAGAGTCCTAACAAAATCGAACAAATTCAAATTTTTCTAGTATTAGGACAACAATATGCTCAGGTCAACGACATCCCCACACCTGAAACGAAGTGCCTCGCGAGTTGTTCCATGTAGTAGCTTCCAATCAAATGGGATCGCTATTGGAGCTCGCCGGTCAAAAATCGTGGTGCAGATAGCCGTATATTATAAGGTCATTGTATGTCCAATACCTTCGAACTAGAATTTATAACAATGTTATTAGGATCGTCTGCTACTACTTGCCCTCCTACCACCAGTAGCGTCTTTTACTGGCAGCCCTCAATGCCTCTTCCCTTGTGAGCAAAATTCCTTCCTTACATGAGAGGGCCAATGCAAGGAATCTCGCAGCTACCTAGTGTAGTAGCTTCGAATTCCCACCCACTCCAGTATCATCAAAAAATTGTTACATTTCCATCTTTACTTAGTTCCCATCGATTTTACCATCGCTAATTAGTTTCCATCAATTTTGCCATCCATCTTTACTTAGTTCCCATCGATTTTACCATCGCTAATTAGTTTCCATCAATTTTGCCATCGCTACTTAGTTTCCATCGATTCTGCCGTCGCTACTTAGTTTCCATCGATTCTGCCGTCGCTACTTAGTTTCCATCGATATTACCGTCGCTACAAAGCCTACTCGGTATGCATCGCTACTTAGTATCCATCGATTGTGCCATTCGATACTTAGTATCCATCGAATTTGCCATTCGATACTTAGTTTCCATCGAATTTGCCGTCTCTACTTAGTATCCATCGAATTTGCCATCGATACTTAGTATCCTTCGAATTTGCCATCGATACTTAGTATCCATCGAATTTGCCATCGATACTTAGTATCCATCGAATTTGCCATCGATACTTAGTATCCACCAATTTTGCCATCGATACTAAGTTTACACCGATTTTGCCGTCGCTACTTAGTTTCCATCGATTTTGCCGTCGCTACTAAGGCTACTGGGTATGCATCGCTACTTAGTATCCATCGAATTTGCCATTCGATACTTAGTTTCCGTCGAATTTGCCATCGATATATAGTTTCCGTCGAATTTGCCATCGATATTTAGTTTCCGTCGAATTTGCCATCGATATTTAATTTCCGTCAAATTTGCCATTGCTACTTAGTTTCCATCGAATTTGCCATTGCTACTTAGTTTCCATCGATTTTGCCGTAGGTACTTAGTTTCCATCGATTTTGCCATCGCTACTTAATTTCCATCGATTTTGCCGTCGCTACTAAGGCTACTGGGTATGCATCACTACTTAGTATCCTTCGAATTTGCCATCACTACTTAGTTCCCATCGATTGTGCCATCGCACTTAGTTTCCATCACTACTGAGCGTCTATGGGGACCCGGGGTACTGCTGCGCCTCATTACTCATTAACCTTCTCCGAAAGGGTCCCCCCCTATAGTAGATACTACAAATATTTCGGAAGTGACGGCAGTAGACATCAACCCCCCAAATTTTTACACACCCTCCACCATGTGAGAAAATATGAGAATTGATGCAAGCCGCTACGAGAAATTTAACAATCTCTCGTATCGATCCCGTAGTTCCCTGCAGCAACACTACGCGCTACAAAGAATTTCATAATTTCTCGTATCGCTCCTGTAATTTTCGCAGCAGTTGCCAAGTGCTGCGAGGTGATGCGAGAAATATCGCACCGCTACGGGAATTTCCCGCAGCAGTTCGCATCGCTCTCGTAGTTCCCCGCAGCAACTAGTGTGGGAGCGAGGTGATGCGAGTTTTCTCGCATCGCTACGGGAATTTCACAGAGCGGTTCGCATCGCACCCGAACATCCGCGAAGCAACTAGTGTAGCTGCGAGGGGATGCGAGTTTTCTCGCATCGCTGCGGGATTTTCCCGCAACGGCTAGAATAGTTCCTGTAGTTCCCCACAGCAACTAGTGTCGATGCGAGGTGATGCAAGTTTTCTCGCATCGCTACGGGAATTTCCCGAAGTAGTTCGCATCGTTCCTGTAGTTCCCGCAGCAATTGTCAATCACTGCGAGGCGATGCGAGAAAACTCGCACCGCTACGGGAATTTCCGCAGCGGTTGCCAATCCCTGCGAGGCGATGCGAGTTTTCTCGCATCGTTCCCGTAAACTCCCGCACATAGTGCGAGATTATGAGTAAAGGGGGGTCTACTCATCCATATCCATCAATTCCTAGGCATCCCAGTCCAACGCTACGAGTTGCAGTGAGAGCACTGCGGGATGCTACGGGTTTTTCCATAGCACTCCAGTAGCATCTCACGTTGAACACCTTCCCCCCTATAGTATATACTACAAATATTTCAGAAGTGACGGCAGTAGACATCAGCCCCCCAAATTTTTACACACCCTCAACAATGCTAGAAAATATGAGAAACGACGCGAGCCGCTACTAGAAATTTCACAATCTCTCTTATCGGTCCCATAGTTCCAGCAGCGGTTGCCAATCGCTGCGAGGCGATGCGAGAAAACTCGCATCGCTACGGGAATTTCCCGCAGCAGTTGCCAATCGCTGCGAGGCGATGCGAGTTTTCTCGCATCGCTCCCGTAAAATCCCGCAAATAGTGCGAGATTATGAGTAGAGGGGGGTCTACTCATCCGTATCCATCGATTCCTAGGCATCCCAGTCCAACGCTACGAGTTTCTACGAGAGCGCTGCGGGATGCTACGGGTTTTTCCGTAGCACTCCCGCAGCGTCTCACGTTGAACACCTTCCCCCCTATAGTATATACTACAAATATTTCAGAAGTGACGGCAGTAGACATCAGCCCCCCAAATTTTTACACACCCTCCACAATGCTAGAAAATATGAGAAACGATGCGAGCCGCTACGAGAAATTTCACAATCTCTCGTATCGGTCCCATAGTTCCAGCAGCGGTTGCCAATCGCTGCGAGGCGATGCGAGAAAACTCGCATCGCTACGAGAATTTCCCGCAGCGGTTGCCAATCGCTGCTAGGCGATGCGAGTTTTCTCGCATCGCTCCCGTAAAATCCCGCACATAGTGCGAGATTATGAGTAGAGGGGGGTCTACTCATCCGTATCCATCGATTCCTAGGCATCCCAGTCCAACGCTACGAGTTGCTACGAGAGCGCTGCGGGATGCTACGGGTTTTTCAGTAGCACTCCCGCAGCGTCCCACGCTGAACACCTTCCCCCCTATAGTAGATACTACAAATATTTCAGAAGTGACGGCAGTAGACATCAGCCTCATGGATTTTTACACACCCCCTGCTACGGGGCGATGCGAGAGTTCCCGTAGCAATTCCGTAGCGACTCGCGTTTTCGACTTTGAATTATAAAAAATAATAAAAAATAAAAAATAATAATAAAAAAAAAATAATAAAAAAAATAATAAATAATAAAAATAATTAAAAATAATTAAAAAATCCAAAAAAATCACAAAAAATCAAAATAAAATGCTAAAAAATAACGTGGACTCGAAATTGATCTAAATGACGTGAAATACGGCGTGCCGAATGACATAACGACCAAACCCCAACCGATTTGTTTGTCCTTTGGTGATGTTTTTCGAGATTGATGTACACATTGATGCACATCTATACTCTTGAAACATTATTCGTTGTTCTTCTTCAACTACATCTCTTTCGATTGCGATCGTTCACCATATCGTTGATTAATGTACCGATCAAGTTGTCCGATTGCAATATTTGTAGCATTGCAACGTCCGTGGTTAGGATCGGGCGAGTATCGAATCCATTTCTTGGAGCGAACCTCATTAGAACATTTCGTCGGACACTTGACGAGTTGGTGCAATAAAGATTACTTGGAAATTACTCGACGATGGAACCAACCACCCAGACCCAGTCGCGTCCTCATTTACTTGTAAAATTTCACGTGCTCCCAGCGATGTAATCCGATTACATAGACATCGCTCGAGACACTTCTCCTCTCGCCCATCTTTTCACTTGGTTAATTTTCGAAGCTCGGTGTGACGACTAGCACTTAAACCTCTCGATCCATGGAGTGCGGTGTAGGCTAAGAGGGAATTTGAGTGCAAGAATGCCCAAACTTGGGCGATTTTCCAAAAGAGGGACTTAAAAATTTTCCAGAATCCCCAATTATTCCAACAAATGCCTACACCATAGCATTTGTACGCAGAAAACCAAATACGGGCAAGGCTACTTAAAACCGACAACCGAAGTGGGAATGCAAACAACATTGTCGCTGCTCGAGCGAGGATCCAACATTGTCGTACAAAACAATCGCTGCTCACGTGCTTATACAAGAAATACTCAAAACACACATGAAAGAGCATTGGCCCTTGGTAGGCACCAAAACATTAATATGTGATCCGAGTACAACCCATTTAGGCACGATTCTCTCATAAACACAATAGCATCATTATGAGTAAAGACTAATTTGCACAAATTCATAACCAAAGTCACAGGCACTCGTCCATCATTCACAATTCCAATCGAAGCAATGTACTTGAGACACTATAGCATCGCCGTCCAATTCTTTTGACTATAGCTACTAGATTAAACGTGCTCATGCGACAAAGCCTAAATCCATACATCCCATTTAGTACTACAACGGTTCTGCACAAATTCATAGCAAACGTTACGCACCCGTCTATCCTTTCACTAGTTCAGTCGAGTTGTACTCAGGCCATTAAATCACCGGGGACAATTCTTTTGACCGAAAGAGCTACTAGATTAAACGTGCTCATGCAACAAAGCACAAATCCATACATCCCCAGTAGCACGCAGCAGTTTTGCACAAATTATAAGCAACCATCGCGCACCCGTCCATCATTTCACTAGTCTAGTCAAATTAAAACCGTGACACTATAGCATCCACCACCCATTTTTTTTTTTGGAAAAGCTACTAGATTTAACGTGCCCACGCAACAATGGGTAATTCCATACAAACAAGTGCGCTACTAACAAAATCAAAAACAAGTGCGCTACTAACAAAATCGCAGCCTTGACATAGTAGCATCAAGAGTCCTAACAAAATCGAACAAATTCAAATTTTTCTAGTATTAGGACAACAATATGCTCAGGTCAACGACATCCCCACACCTGAAACGAAGTGCCTCGCGAGTTGTTCCATGTAGTAGCTTCCAATCAAATGGGATCGCTATTGGAGCTCGCCGGTCAAAAATCGTGGTGCAGATAGCCGTATATTATAAGGTCATTGTATGTCCAATACCTTCGAACTAGAATTTATAACAATGTTATTAGGATCGTCTGCTACTACTTGCCCTCCTACCACCAGTAGCGTCTTTTACTGGCAGCCCTCAATGCCTCTTCCCTTGTGAGCAAAATTCCTTCCTTACATGAGAGGGCCAATGCAAGGAATCTCGCAGCTACCTAGTGTAGTAGCTTCGAATTCCCACCCACTCCAGTATCATCAAAAAATTGTTACATTTCCATCTTTACTTAGTTCCCATCGATTTTACCATCGCTAATTAGTTTCCATCAATTTTGCCATCCATCTTTACTTAGTTCCCATCGATTTTACCATCGCTAATTAGTTTCCATCAATTTTGCCATCGCTACTTTAGTTTCCATCAATTTTGCCATCGCTACTTAGTTTCCATCGATTCTGCCGTCGCTACTTAGTTTCCATCGATATTACCGTCGCTACAAAGCCTACTCGGTATGCATCGCTACTTAGTATCCATCGATTTTGCCATTCGATACTTAGTATCCATCGAATTTGCCATTCGATACTTAGTTTCCATCGAATTTGCCGTCTCTACTTAGTATCCATCGAATTTGCCATCGATACTTAGTATCCTTCGAATTTGCCATCGATACTTAGTATCCATCAAATTTGCCATCGATACTTAGTATCCATCGAATTTGCCATCGATACTTAGTATCCACCAATTTTGCCATCGATACTAAGTTTACACCGATTTTGCCGTCGCTACTTAGTTTCCATCGATTTTGCCGTCGCTACTAAGGCTACTGGGTATGCATCGCTACTTAGTATCCATCGAATTTGCCATTCGATACTTAGTTTCCGTCGAATTTGCCATCGATATTTAGTTTCCGTCGAATTTGCCATCGATATTTAGTTTCCGTCGAATTTGCCATCGATATTTAATTTCCGTCAAATTTGCCATTGCTACTTAGTTTCCATCGAATTTGCCATTGCTACTTAGTTTCCATCGATTTTGCCGTAGGTACTTAGTTTCCATCGATTTTGCCATCGCTACTTAATTTCCATCGATTTTGCCGTCGCTACTAAGGCTACTGGGTATGCATCGCTACTTAGTATCCTTCGAATTTGCCATCACTACTTAGTTCCCATCGATTGTGCCATCGCACTTAGTTTCCATCACTACTGAGCGTCTATGGGGACCCGGGGTACTGCTGCGCCTCATTACTCATTAACCTTCTCCGAAAGGGTCCCCCCCTATAGTAGATACTACAAATATTTCGGAAGTGACGGCAGTAGACATCAACCCCCCAAATTTTTACACACCCTCCACCATGTGAGAAAATATGAGAATTGAAGCAAGCCGCAACGAGAAATTTAACAATCTCTCGTATCGATCCCGTAGTTCCCTGCAGCAACACTACGCGCTACAAAGAATTTCATAATTTCTCGTATCGCTCCTGTAATTTTCGCAGCAGTTGCCAAGTGCTGCGAGGTGATGCGAGAAATATCGCACCGCTACGGGAATTTCCCGCAGCAGTTCGCATCGCTCTCGTAGTTCCCCGCAGCAACTAGTGTGGGAGCGAGGTGATGCGAGTTTTCTCGCATCGCTACGGGAATTTCACAGAGCGGTTCGCATCGCACCCGAACATCCGCGAAGCAACTAGTGTAGCTGCGAGGGGATGCGAGTTTTTTCGCATCGCTGCGGGATTTTCCCGCAACGGCTAGAATAGTTCCTGTAGTTCCCCACAGCAACTAGTGTCGATGCGAGGTGATGCAAGTTTTCTCGCATCGCTACGAGTTGCAGTGAGAGCGCTGCGGGATGCTACGGGTTTTTCCGTAGCACTCCAGTAGCATCTCAAGTTGAACACCTTCCCCCCTATAGTATATACTACAAATATTTCAGAAGTGACGGCAGTAGACATCAGCCCCCCAAATTTTTACACACCCTCAACAATGCTAGAAAATATGAGAAACGACGCGAGCCGCTACGAGAAATTTCACAATCTCTCTTATCGGTCCCATAGTTCCAGCAGCGGTTGCCAATCGCTGCGAGGCGATGCGAGAAAACTCGCATCGCTACGAGAATTTCCCGCAGCGGTTGCCAATCGCTGCGAGGCGATGCGAGTTTTCTCGCATCGCTCCCGTAAAATCCCGCACATAGTGCGAGATTATGAGTAGAGGGGGGTCTACTCATCCGTATCCATCGATTCCTAGGCATCCCAGTCCAACGCTACGAGTTGCTACGAGAGCGCTGCAGGATGCTACGGGTTTTTCAGTAGCACTCCCGTAGCACTCCCGCAGCGTCTCACGTTGAACACCTTCCCCCCTATAGTATATACTACAAATATTTCAGAAGTGACGGCAGTAGACATCAGCCCCCCAAATTTTTACACACCCTCCACAATGCTAGAAAATATGAGAAACGATGCGAGCCGCTACGAGAAATTTCACAATCTCTCGTATCGGTCCCATAGTTCCAGCAGCGGTTGCCAATCGCTGCGAGGCGATGCGAGAAAACTCGCATCGCTACGAGAATTTCCCGCAGCGGTTGCCAATCGCTGCGAGGCGATGCGAGTTTTCTCGCATCGCTCCCGTAAAATCCCGCACATAGTGCGAGATTATGAGTAGAGGGGGGTCTACTCATCCGTATCCATCGATTCCTAGGCATCCCAGTCCAACGCTACGAGTTGCTACGAGAGCGCTGCGGGATGCTACGGGTTTTTCAGTAGCACTCCCGCAGCGTCCCACGCTGAACACCTTCCCCCCTATAGTAGATACTACAAATATTTCAGAAGTGACGGCAGTAGACATCAGCCTCATGGATTTTTACACACCCCCTGCTACGGGGCGATGCGAGAGTTCCCGTAGCAATTCCGTAGCGACTCGCGTTTTCGACTTTGAATTATAAAAAATAATAAAAAATAAAAAATAATAATAAAAAAAAATAATAAAAAAAATAATAAATAATAAAAATAATTTAAAAAATAATTTAAAAAATAATAAAAATAATTAAAAATAATTAAAAAATCCAAAAAAATCACAAAAAATCAAAATAAAATACTAAAAAATAACGTGGACTCGAAATTGATCTAAATGACGTGAAATACGGCGTGCCGAATGACATAACGACCAAACCCCAACCGATTTGTTTGTCCTTTGGTGATGTTTTTCGAGATTGATGTACACATTGATGCACATCTATACTCTTGAAACATTATTCGTTGTTCTTCTTCAACTACATCTCTTTCGATTGCGATCGTTCACCATATCGTTGATTAATGTACCGATCAAGTTGTCCGATTGCAATATTTGTAGCATTGCAACGTTCGTGGTTAGGATCGGGCGAGTATCGAATCCATTTCTTGGAGCGAACCTCATTAGAACATTTCGTCGGACACTTGACGAGTTGGTGCAATAAAGATTACTTGGAAATTACTCGACGATGGAACCAACCACCCAGACCCAGTCGCGTCCTCATTTACTTGTAAAATTTCACGTGCTCCCAGCGATGTAATCCGATTACATAGACATCGCTCGAGACACTTCTCCTCTCGCCCATCTTTTCACTTGGTTAATTTTCGAAGCTCGGTGTGACGACTAGCACTTAAACCTCTCGATCCATGGAGTGCGGTGTAGGCTAAGAGGGAATTTGAGTGCAAGAATGCCCAAACTTGGGCGATTTTCCAAAAGAGGGACTTAAAAATTTTCCAGAATCGCCGATTATTCCAACAAATGCCTACACCATAGCATTTGTACGCGGAAAACCAAATACGGGCAAGGCTACTTAAAACCGACAACCGAAGTGGGAATGCAAACAACATTGTCGCTGCTCGAGCGAGGATCCAACATTGTCGTACAAAACAATCGCTGCTCACGTGCTTATACAAGAAATACTCAAAACACACATGAAAGAGCATTGGCCCTTGGTAGGCACCAAAACATTAATATGTGATCCGAGTACAACCCATTTAGGCACGATTCTCTCATAAACACAATAGCATCATTATGAGTAAAGACTAATTTGCACAAATTCATAACCAAAGTCACAGGCACTCGTCCATCATTCACAATTCCAATCGAAGCAATGTACTTGAGACACTATAGCATCGCCGTCCAATTCTTTTGACTATAGCTACTAGATTAAACGTGCTCATGCGACAAAGCCTAAATCCATACATCCCATTTAGCATACTACAACGGTTCTGCACAAATTCATAGCAAACGTTACGCACCCGTCTATCCTTTCACTAGTTCAGTCGAGTTGTACTCAGGCCATTAAATCACCGGGGACAATTCTTTTGACCGAAAGAGCTACTAAATTAAACGTGCTCATGCAACAAAGCACAAATCCATACATCCCCAGTAGCACGCAGCAGTTTTGCACAAATTATAAGCAACCATCATCATTTCACTAGTCTAGTCAAATTAAAACCGCGACACTATAGCATCCACCACCCATTTTTTTTTTTTGGAAGAGCTACTAGATTTAAGGTGCCCACGCAACAATGGGTAATTCCATACAAACAAGTGCGCTACTAACAAAATCGCAGCCTTGACATAGTAGCATCAAGAGTCCTAACAAAATCGAACAAATTCAAAATTTTCTAGTATTAGGACAACAATATGCTCAGGTCAACGACATCCCCACACCTGAAACGAAGTGCCTCGCGAGTTTTTCCATGTAGTAGCTTCCAATCAAATGGGATCGCTATTGGAGCTCGCCGGTCAAAAATCGTGGTGCAGATTGCCGTATATTATAAGGTCATTGTATGTCCAATACCTTCGAACTAGAAATTATAACAATGTTATTAGGATCGTCTGCTACTACTTGCCCTCCTACCACCAGTAGCGTCTTTTACTGGCAGCCCTCAATGCCTCTTCCCTTGTGAGCGAAATTCCTTCCTTACATGAGAGGGCCAATGCAAGGAATCTCGCAGCTACCTGGTGTAGTAGCTTCGAATTCCCACCCACTCCAGTATCATCAAAAAATTGTTACATTTCCATCTTTACTTAGTTCCCATCGATTTTACCATCGCTAATTAGTTTCCATCAATTTTGCCATCGCTACTTTAGTTTCCATCAATTTTGCCATCGCTACTTAGTTTCCATCGATTCTGCCGTCGCTACTTAGTTTCCATCGATATTACCGTCGCTACAAAGCCTACTCGGTATGCATCGCTACTTAGTATCCATCGATTGTGCCATTCGATACTTAGTATCCATCGAATTTGCCATTCGATACTTAGTTTCCATCGAATTTGCCGTCTCTACTTAGTATCCATCGAATTTGCCATCGATACTTAGTATCCTTCGAATTTGCCATCGATACTTAGTATCCATCGAATTTGCCATCGATACTTAGTATCCACCAATTTTGCCATCGATACTAAGTTTACACCGATTTTGCCTTCGCTACTTAGTTTCCATCGATTTTGCCGTCGCTACTAAGGCTACTGGGTATGCATCGCTACTTAGTATCCATCGAATTTGCCATTCGATACTTAGTTTCCGTCGAATTTGCCATCGATATTTAGTTTCCGTCGAATTTACCATCGATATTTAGTTTCCGTCGAATTTGCCATTGCTACTTAGTTTCCATCGATTTTGCCGTCGTTACTGAGTTTCCATCGATTTTGCCATAGGTACTTAGTTTCCATTAATTTTGCCATCGCTACTTAATTTCCATCGATTTTGCCGTCGCTACTAAGGCTACTGGGTATGCATCGCTACTTAGTATCCTTCGAATTTGCCATCACTACTTAGTTCCCATCGATTGTGCCATCGCACTTAGTTTCCCTACTGAGCGTCTATGGGGACCCGGGGTACTGCTTGTTGGGATATGTCCTTCGATCCTACGTGTGCAATCGATAAAGTCATAAGGTCGTCTATGGATGTTAAATGATTAGTCGATAATATTAATTGTTGGGAACAATATAATATTGATCGATAATCAAACCTACAGGGTCACACACGGACTCGATATTGATATACGTTGCTTGATAATAATATTGATTTAGAATCAATATTTACGTGGATTTTCACATGCATGGGATGCATGGCTTGCATGGAATGCATGTCACATAGTGTGACATGGCATGCCACACAAGCCAATGGGACCACATATCATGATTTGGCATGATTATGTGGAGGTGACCTTTGAACTTCACCATAACACCCCATTATGTGTGGTTATGACACACACATTATGGTGGGGGTTACATGTGAAGTAAAAGAGGTATAATGAGCATGAAAATCAGATTTTCATGTCTCATTCTAACACCATCATCATCAGCCACGAAATTCACACCAAAAGGAGAGAATAGAGAGTGTTCTTGGAGAACCACTTCAAGCAAGCAAGGTATTCATTATCCGGGTTCGTGTGCAACACGTAGAGGCCGGGCCATTTGTGCGGCTTAAACATCCGGACGATCCAAAGGCGTGACGAGGTCATTCACAAGGAGAGCATCTAATGGCTGATCCATTAAGGTGGTTCAATCGACTCAACACCACCTTAATCAACATCAACGAGGCACGCTACACCGGTTGTAAGTGTTCTCGTTAATCCTTATATATACATATATATTGGATGTATATATATATATATATATATATATATATATATATATATGTGTGCACTAGATCTTGTTGTTCGTGTTTACTCGTTTTACACGCTTCCGCACACACGAACGAGGTAATCATGCGATTGGATCGGCATCGAAAACCTTCAATTGGTATCAGAGCCTAGGGCTCGTGCACACTTTTGTGTTGGACACAATATGTTTAAATCAACATAATTGGCTTAATTGTGATTATGTGATTATGTGTTTAGATATAAGTCCGGCCACCGTTAGTGGTCGGGTGAATGAAATTGTCGTTTTTTTACGTACGATTGGCCATAGTTTTGGAGGGCTGCGTCCCTTGGAATCTTTTGTAATAGATAGGTTTTTTCTATTCAAAAATGTATTGTTCAATGTGTAAGCAATGGATTTATTCCATGGATCGACATTGGATATCGGCTCTCCGGCGAAAACGAGAAGAAACGAAGCAAAACAAAGCGAAACGGGCGAAAACCGGGCTGCTGGAGCCAAACGGCGGGCGCCGTTTTGGAAACGGCGACCGCCGAAAGGCTATTTTTAGGTCAGCCCCGATTCTGTACCTTTTTGGCGGGCGCCATTTTGGAAACGGCGACCGCCGGTGGTGTTCGGCGACCGCCGTTTGTGAAACGGCGGGCGCCGTTCGTGGTTTTTGGGGTACGGACTAAGGTTGACCTAAATCGGTGGGCGCGGAACTGAAACGGCGTGCACGGATTAGTCCAGAAGATGTTCAAGGCCTATTTTGTTGCTTTTAATCTTTTCATTTGAGAGTTGTGAGGTTCTAGGGGCCTTTCGAATACGTATTTACATGCTTTGCTAGTTCTAGGTTGATTATGTTATAAATGTTCAACCAACGTACATACAAACCTTAACATGCATGTCCCGAAAATAATGAGTATAATGTCTTGTCCAAAACATCACACTCATGAAGCCCTCGATCATAAGTTGGTAGGTCCGCCTCAGCGGGGTACTACTTGTTATCTTGGGATAAGTGGGAGTAAAGGTTAGACCTTTACACGTGAGTTTGGTTTTCTCATCGATAGATCCACTTCAGGCGTGGCTATCGAGACATGAGATGAGAATGGGATTCTCATCGACCGAGAGTGATATTAGATATCATTGACATGGGTATGTCTACCTATCTTGAAATACTTAAGTGCGGACTCAGTCGGCTTAAAGATTTGCAAGATGAGGATCTCGGGATCATTTTGTTCTAAGGGACAATGATATTGGATATCAATTGAACAAAATGAAATAAATAAGTTCAATTGTTAGAAAACCTTATTTGTTTACCGCTTTGTGGATGTTTACATACTTTAGTTATCTTTCTTTTATAGTTTATCATGTCAAATATCAACTCAATTCAAGTTTGGTTCAATTCTTGATTATGAAAAATTGAACAAATTTTCTTGATTCACAACGTAATTTGAGGATGGTCCTCAAACACGAAGACAAGGAAAATGTGTTAGATAACCACATCCTAAGATATCATTGAACAACTCAATAGCATGTTCGGGGAATATGCTAAGATTGAGCAGTTCTGAATGACCAGGGTCATCGCTTCAGCTAGGCTGAATAAGAAAAATCTATAAGGACCACATGTACAGCAAATGATTGGATTATTTGCTTTAAGTGATCTCCTAAATTTTTCTAAGATGATGAGTCGTCAATTAAAAATGGACCCTAAGAGGGATATTCTTGTTATAAAGGATGAGGTAATCAAAAGAGCATGGGCAAGAAGGCTACTAGGGTTCCTAGGGAATCTGAATGCGTCTACTGCAAAGGTGTTGGACACTACTTGCAAATATGTATAAGTTCATATTTTATTCAAATTCAAAACAAATGCCTAATTTGTCTTTCATATGATGGATTCTAAAGTTAGGATTATTTTCACCTCGGGGAGTGATTTAATCCAAAACACTTAGTTCATAAATGACACAAATTAGAGACTTTCGAGCCATGGGATGGCGTTAGTCGATTGTCTGGTTGGCTCCCTCATATTTTATGAGAGATAGGGCTTCAATTGCATGATATTATCGTTGGTTAGAAAACTTCGAGTTTTCACTTACGATTTATCACGTTTTGATATTGGGATAATTTTGAATGAGAAATTTTAATGAGACTCAATTATTGGGAATAATTGAATTTTCCCAAAGTTCAAAGAAGATGTGAAGAACGGGGTTGCTTCATCTTCAGATATTAATGTTATAGACATTAAAATTCACAAATTTAACTTATTGGGTATTGGATGGCAAATGTGGTTCTCACATTTGTATGTGGAGGAACTACATAGAAGTATAAGTTTGGTGAGTAGAGATGTCGATCTACGGGCGAGAAATAGAGCGAAGGGCGCTGCATTAGCCGTATGATCATATGATGTTATTTTGCCTTAAGGCCTTGTTTTAGTATTATAACCATGTAATTTCGTACATTCAATAAACAATGAATATTGGTTCAGTATTGGATACTGATGGATTAGATTTCACTATTAAATAGTTTGACAACTATTTTAATTGTGAATTATTCTTTGTTTTGGTACGATTATTATATTGTTTATGTATACTTTAACTTGACAAATCATATATAACATTAAACACCAAAGGCCAAATTGAATAAGTCTCAATGAGACATAACTGAAACATTGTTGATTAGATCAAATCAAAATCTAAACATGTAACGAAGCTTCTGTTAGAATGCTTTCTAGAATCATTTGACTTGGAGTCATTTGATACATGTAAATGATATATGATGGACAAGATAACAATGTCATCTTTCTTGGAGAAAGGAGAACATGTGAGTGATTAATTAGGGATGATCCATACTGATGTATGTGGAACCTATCAGTTCACAAGCACATGAAGGTTATGTTTTGGAAAAGAGAAAACAAACTATATTAGATATAGTTCGACCATTCGATTAGAGGTCTAAATGAACTACTGGTCTCTTTTGGGAACACACAATTCTTGACTTCAACTTATACACTGAATAGGACGCTGTCAAAAGCTGTTGATAAGACACCATACTAGGTATGGAAAGGGAGGGTCCCTAAACTGTTTTCATCAAAATTTGAGGTTCTAAAAGCTTCTCTGACGAGATTTATCTCTATAGAGCTTGAACTTAAATGGGATAAAAGTTTCTTTATGGTATTCATAAGAAACTCAAGGGTACAACTTCTACGATCTATCTGAGAACAATATTTTGTTGCTCGAGATAGTGATTTTCTTTAAAAGAGTAGTCTTTCCTAGAAAGTCAGTGGGAGCTCGGTTGTCTTGAATGAGGTTCAAGTGGAACAACTAATGATGAATTTCAAGACTGGGTTGAGAGTATTCTTATGGTTTTGGAAACCATACCAGCCCTCGTAGGTCCAGAAATGCATAGATCTCTATTATTCAAATACTTAGATATTGTGATCAATGAGAGATATGAATTCATGCTTTTGAAAAGCGATGAACCTTCGACCTATATTCAAGCTATGACGAGTCCAGCTACTTAAAATTGGCATGGTGCCATGAAATCTGAGATGATATCAATATCTGATAATCAAGTTTGGAACTTGATATATTTGCATCACGGGGTTAGACCCAATGAATGCTAATAGATATTTAAGATCTAAACAGACAGATGGAAAACCTAGGGTTTTCAAAGCAAGGTTGATGGTAAAAGTTTTATTCACGAGGTGGATTATGGAAAAACTTTCACCAGTTGCTTTGATTAAATTATTCAGATTATCTTAGCCATTGCTACTCATCTTGATAATGAGTTATGGTAATATTGGATGTTAAAACTAACTTCTTGAATTGGATTCTAGAAGAGAATGTGTTTTGACATAGCCAAAGAGTTTTATCGATCCTAATAAGGCTGAGAAATTATGCAATCTTATAATTCCATTTATGGAATAAAGCAAAGCATATCGGAGTAGCAATCTTCAGTTCAATGAATCCATACTGGGTTTCGGATTTCAGAGGAACTCGGAAGAGTCTTGTTTTACAAGAAGAACAGTGGGAGTTACGTTGTATACATTGTGTTGTATGTCGATGACATACTCCTTATTGGAAACAATGTTTCTATGCTTAATTCTATTAAAAATTGGCTTGGAAATTGTTTTTCAATAAAGGATCTTGGAGAAGCACAGTACATATTGGACATCAAGATCTGTCGGAACAGATCGAAAAGGATGTTTGGACTTAGTCAAGCCACCTATATTGATAAGGTGCTTGACAGGTTCAGAATGAAAGACGCCAAGAAGGGTCTCATTCCAATGACTCATGGTACATCTCTGAGCAAGAGGCAGTGCCCTTCGGGACCTGATGAGCAAAGGAAGATGGAAAACATTCCTTATGCTTCGGCAATAGGGTCTATAATGTACGCCATGATATGTACACGACCGGATGTATCGTATGCTTTGAGCATGACGATTCGGTTTCAAGGAAACCCAGGTGAGGCGCATTAGACTGCGGCCAAGAATATTCTTATGTACCTTAGATGGACTAAAGAATATTTTGTTGTCTTTGGAAGACAAAAAGAGTTGATATTAACAAGCTGTTTGAATGCTAACTTCAAAACAGACTAAGATAATTTCCGATTTTAATCTGGTTATATCTTTTGTCTAGTTAGAGGTGAAATTTGCTGGAATAGTTCCATGCAATGCAATATAGCTGATTAAACTACAGAAGCTCAGCACAGTATTGCATTGAATGCAGTAATGTTGGCAGTTAAGATTTGAAAGTTCTTGAATGAACTAGGTGGCGTAACTAGCTCAGCCCATCCGATAGTTCTCTATTTATAGTAGAGTTATCGCGCAAGCCAATGAGCTAGGAAGCACCACAAGTCTAAAACTGGTGCTCAGGAAGTTCCACATTATCTGGGAGATAGTTTTGTGGAGACATCAAGATAATAAAGTTGCAACTTTTGGTAAGGTTGCAAACTCGCTTTCTAAACCTCTCCAGCAGTCTAAGCTTGAGGTTTCACGACTGCAATAGAGGTCAGACATCTTAGAGATGGGTTGTGATTTTTATTACTGTATTATATACTTTTGGAGATCTTATAAACATTCACTCATATGTATAATACATATTTCTTCATATAAATATGGTTTAATTTATATGAATTGTCCAAATGATTAAGTAATATCAATTGGGTTATGAGGTCGACTTACCGCATAATGAAGTCCCAATGGTTGAACTGATATACTTGAATCATATAGTTGTTCCTGGTTCGTATAATCGAGTACGGACAAACCGATAATACAATAAACTAGATTGTAATGTGTACTATAGCTCCGCTTCATGGGCTAGTGATGTGGGACATCAAGTACAATTACATAGATATTAGCTGGGAGCTAATGATCGAACAGACCCGACTGGAATAGTATTTAAGATTTCGAGTCATAATACTATTTCATTGACTGTCGAGCAATTTCCTCTGACCTGAGTAGTCCAGAGTGACTCCATTGTGAAATGGTATACTTTGATACAAGTAAACGCCTTTCGTAAAAGGAGGTTATAAAACTTGTTATTGGGTATATCAGGAAGCAAGTGGGAGAGCTTGGATTGACAAGATGGGATTGTCCTCCATTTTTATAATGGGATATATGTCTTACCGGCCACTTGGAGAGTCGAGACTGTGGAAAATACGTGGCCACGTCCAGATTCGTATCATAGTGATAAATCTGGTTTTACAGTCTGACTCATAGTCCAAGAAAGGTTTGAACCGATTGAGGATGACTCAAGTCTTGCCTCAAGTTCAAACTTAGACATAAAATGACAACAGGAAATTGGCAGCACACTGGCTCTGAAGGCCAAGTGGGAGATTGTTGGGATATGTCCTTCGATCCTACGTGTGCAATCGATAAAGTCATAAGGTCGTCTATGGATGTTAAATGATTAGTCGATAATATTAATTGTTGGGAACAATATAATATTGATCGATAATCAAACCTACAGGGTCACACACGGACTCGATATTGATATACGTTGCTTGATAATAATATTGATTTAGAATCAATATTTACGTGGATTTTCACATGCATGGGATGCATGGCTTGCATGGAATGCATGTCACATAGTGTGACATGGCATGCCACACAAGCCAATGGGACCACATATCATGATTTGGCATGATTATGTGGAGGTGACCTTTGAACTTCACCATAACACCCCATTATGTGTGGTTATGACACACACATTATGGTGGGGGTTACATGTGAAGTAAAAGAGGTATAATGAGCATGAAAATCAGATTTTCATGTCTCATTCTAACACCATCATCATCAGCCACGAAATTCACACCAAAAGGAGAGAATAGAGAGTGTTCTTGGAGAACCACTTCAAGCAAGCAAGGTATTCATTATCCGGGTTCGTGTGCAACACGTAGAGGCCGGGCCATTTGTGCGGCTTAAACATCCGGACGATCCAAAGGCGTGACGAGGTCATTCACAAGGAGAGCATCTAATGGCTGATCCATTAAGGTGGTTCAATCGACTCAACACCACCTTAATCAACATCAACGAGGCACGCTACACAGGTTGTAAGTGTTCTCGTTAATCCTTATATATACATATATATTGGATGTATATATATATATATATATATATATATATATATATATATATATATATATATATATATATATATATATATATATATATATATATATATATATATGTGCACTAGATCTTGTTGTTCGTGTTTACTCGTTTTACACGCTTCCGCACACACGAACGAGGTAATCATGCGATTGGATCGGCATCGAAAACCTTCACTGCTGCGCCTCATTACTCATTAACCTTCTCCGAAAGGGTCCCCCCCTATAGTAGATACTACAAATATTTCGGAAGTGACGGCAGTAGACATCAACCCCCCAAATTTTTACACACCCTCCACCATGTGAGAAAATATGAGAATTGATGCAAGCCGCTACGAGAAATTTAACAATCTCTCGTATCGATCCCGTAGTTCCCTGCAGCAACACTAGGCGCTACAAAGAATTTCATAATTTCTCGTATCGCTCCTGTAATTTTCGCAGGAGTTGCCAAGTGCTGCGAGGTGATGCGAGAAATATCGCACCGCTACGGGAATTTCCCGCAGCAGTTCGCATCGCTCTCGTAGTTCCCCGCAGCAACTAGTGTGGGAGCGAGGTGATGGGAGTTTTCTCGCATCGCTACGGGAATTTCACAGAGCGGTTTGCATCGCACCCGAACATCCGCGAAGCAACTAGTGTAGCTGCGAGGGGATGCGAGTTTTCTCGCATCGCTGCGGGATTTTCCCGCAACGGCTAGAATAGTTCCTGTAGTTCCCCACAGCAACTAGTGTCGATGCGAGGTGATGCAAGTTTTCTCGCATCGCTACGAGTTGCAGTGAGAGCGCTGCGGGATGCTACGGGTTTTTCCGTAGCACTCCAGTAGCATCTCACGTTGAACACCTTCCCCCCTATAGTATATACTACAAATATTTCAGAAGTGACGGCAGTAGACATCAGCCCCCCAAATTTTTACACACCCTCAACAATGCTAGAAAATATGAGAAACGACGCGAGCCGCTACGAGAAATTTCACAATCTCTCTTATCGGTCCCATAGTTCCAGCAGCGGTTGCCAATCGCTGCGAGGCGATGCGAGAAAACTCGCATCGCTACGAGAATTTCCCGCAGCGGTTGCCAATCGCTGCGAGGCGATGCGAGTTTTCTCGCATCGCTCCCGTAAAATCCCGCACATAGTGCGAGATTATGAGTAGAGGGGGGTCTACTCATCCGTATCCATCGATTCCTAGGCATCCCAGTCCAACGCTACGAGTTGCTACGAGAGCGCTGCGGGATGCTACGGGTTTTTCAGTAGCACTCCCGTAGCACTCCCGCAGCGTCTCACGTTGAACACCTTCCCCCCTATAGTATATACTACAAATATTTCAGAAGTGACGGCAGTAGACATCAGCCCCCCAAATTTTTACACACCCTCCACAATGCTAGAAAATATGAGAAACGATGCGAGCCGCTACGAGAAATTTCACAATCTCTCGTATCGGTCCCATAGTTCCAGCAGCGGTTGCCAATTGCTGCGAGGCGATGCGAGAAAACTCGCATCGCTACGAGAATTTCCCGCAGCGGTTGCCAATCGCTGCGAGGCGATGCGAGTTTTCTCGCATCGCTCCCGTAAAATCCCGCACATAGTGCGAGATTATGAGTAGAGGGGGGTCTACTCATCCGTATCCATCGATTCCTAGGCATCCCAGTCCAACGCTACGAGTTGCTACGAGAGCGCTGCGGGATGCTACGGGTTTTTCAGTAGCACTCCCGCAGCGTCCCACGCTGAACACCTTCCCCCCTATAGTAGATACTACAAATATTTCAGAAGTGACGACAGTAGACATCAGCCTCATGGATTTTTACACACCCCCTGCTACGGGGCGATGCGAGAGTTCCCGTAGCAATTCCGTAGCGACTCGCGTTTTCGACTTTGAATTATAAAAAATAATAAAAAATAAAAAATAATAATAAAAAAAAATAATAAAAAAAATAATAAATAATAAAAATAATTTAAAAAATAATTTAAAAAATAATAAAAATAATTAAAAATAATTAAAAAATCCAAAAAAATCACAAAAAATCAAAATAAAATACTAAAAAATAACGTGGACTCGAAATTGATCTAAATGACGTGAAATACGGCGTGCCGAATGACATAACGACCAAACCCCAACCGATTTGTTTGTCCTTTGGTGATGTTTTTCGAGATTGATGTACACATTGATGCACATCTATACTCTTGAAACATTATTCGTTGTTCTTCTTCAACTACATCTCTTTCGATTGCGATCGTTCACCATATCGTTGATTAATGTACCGATCAAGTTGTCCGATTGCAATATTTGTAGCATTGCAACGTCCGTGGTTAGGATCGGGCGAGTATCGAATCCATTTCTTGGAGCGAACCTCATTAGAACATTTCGTCGGACACTTGACGAGTTGGTGCAATAAAGATTACTTGGAAATTACTCGACGATGGAACCAACCACCCAGACCCAGTCGCGTCCTCATTTACTTGTAAAATTTCACGTGCTCCCAGCGATGTAATCCGATTACATAGACATCGCTCGAGACACTTCTCCTCTCGCCCATCTTTTCACTTGGTTAATTTTCGAAGCTCGGTGTGACGACTAGCACTTAAACCTCTCGATCCATGGAGTGCGGTGTAGGCTAAGAGGGAATTTGAGTGCAAGAATGCCCAAACTTGGGCGATTTTCCAAAAGAGGGACTTAAAAATTTTCCAGAATCGCCGATTATTCCAACAAATGCCTACACCATAGCATTTGTACGCGGAAAACCAAATACGGGCAAGGCTACTTAAAACCGACAACCGAAGTGGGAATGCAAACAACATTGTCGCTGCTCGAGCGAGGATCCAACATTGTCGTACAAAACAATCGCTGCTCACGTGCTTATACAAGAAATACTCAAAACACACATGAAAGAGCATTGGCCCTTGGTAGGCACCAAAACATTAATATGTGATCCGAGTACAACCCATTTAGGCACGATTCTCTCATAAACACAATAGCATCATTATGAGTAAAGACTAATTTGCACAAATTCATAACCAAAGTCACAGGCACTCGTCCATCATTCACAATTCCAATCGAAGCAATGTACTTGAGACACTATAGCATCGCCGTCCAATTCTTTTGACTATAGCTACTAGATTAAACGTGCTCATGCGACAAAGCCTAAATCCATACATCCCATTTAGCATACTACAACGGTTCTGCACAAATTCATAGCAAACGTTACGCACCCGTCTATCCTTTCACTAGTTCAGTCGAGTTGTACTCAGGCCATTAAATCACCGGGGACAATTCTTTTGACCGAAAGAGCTACTAAATTAAACGTGCTCATGCAACAAAGCACAAATCCATACATCCCCAGTAGCACGCAGCAGTTTTGCACAAATTATAAGCAACCATCGCGCACCCGTCCATCATTTCACTAGTCTATTCAAATTAAAACCGCGACACTATAGCATCCACCACCCATTTTTTTTTTTTGGAAGAGCTACTAGATTTAACGTGCCCACGCAACAATGGGTAATTCCATACAAACAAGTGCGCTACTAACAAAATCGCAGCCTTGACATAGTAGCATCAAGAGTCCTAACAAAATCGAACAAATTCAAATTTTTCTAGTATTAGGACAACAATATGCTCAGGTCAACGACATCCCCACACCTGAAACGAAGTGCCTCGCGAGTTGTTCCATGTAGTAGCTTCCAATCAAATGGGATCGCTATTGGAGCTCGCCGGTCAAAAATCGTGGTGCAGATAGCCGTATATTATAAGGTCATTGTATGTCCAATACCTTCGAACTAGAAATTATAACAATGTTATTAGGATCGTCTGCTACTACTTGCCCTCCTACCACCAGTAGCGTCTTTTACTGGCAGCCCTCAATGCCTCTTCCCTTGTGAGCGAAATTTCTTCCTTACATGAGAGGGCCAATGCAAGGAATCTCGCAGCTACCTGGTGTAGTAGCTTCGAATTCCCACCCACTCCAGTATCATCAAAAAATTGTTACATTTCCATCTTTACTTAGTTCCCATCGATTTTACCATCGCTAATTAGTTTCCATCAATTTTGCCATCGCTACTTTAGTTTCCATCAATTTTGCCATCGCTACTTAGTTTCCATCGATTCTGCCGTCGCTACTTAGTTTCCATCGATATTACCGTCGCTACAAAGCCTACTCGGTATGCATCGCTACTTAGTATCCATCGATTGTGCCATTCGATACTTAGTATCCATCGAATTTGCCATTCGATACTTAGTTTCCATCGAATTTGCCGTCTCTACTTAGTATCCATCGAATTTGCCATCGATACTTAGTATCCTTCGAATTTGCCATCGATACTTAGTATCCATCGAATTTGCCATCGATACTTAGTATCCACCAATTTTGCCATCGATACTAAGTTTACACCGATTTTGCCGTCGCTACTTAGTTTCCATCGATTTTGCCGTCGCTACTAAGGCTACTGGGTATGCATCGCTACTTAGTATCCATCGAATTTGCCATTCGATACTTAGTTTCCGTCGAATTTGCCATCGGAACTCAGTATACGACTTCGGATAGTCCTTCATCATGGGTTTGAACAGGCTGGACGTCGGTCGTAGGCCGCCCAGTACAGAGTGAACGAGGATCTCGTCACTCACCCGGTCCCCCTGCTTGGCAATCCGCTCTACCCGGTCGATATACATCTCGTCTGACTCATCCTTGCCCTGCTTGACCCCCATCAGACGTTGGCGGCCCTCCGAGTAACTTACTTTGGACGCGAAGTAAGATACGAACTCGTCTCTCAACTCTCCGAAGCTATCTATCGACCTCGGCGGTAGGCTAGTATACCATCGGTGAGCCATGTCGCCGAGAGTCAGAGGGAATAGGCGGCACTTCGTGGCGTCTGACGCTCCTCGGCCGACCATATACATGTTATATTTGTTCAGGTGAACGTCGGGGTCGGATGCTCCGTCGTAGATGAAAGTCAGCAACGGGGCGACATCGGGCTGCGACCTGGCCTGCTCGATCCTTAGACTCAGAGGCTCGGCGAGAGCAGATCTCTTCCTGGGGTCGCAGTTTTGTTCGGCCAGTTTCCTCTCTACTTCTTCTAGCCGTTTTGCGAGGCCGGGATCGGTCATCGTGACTGTTTGCGGATTTACTGTCTGTTTTTGTTGAAAGGTGGACCGGGCAGACCCTTCGTGTGCTTCCTCCTCAAACTCTTTCTCCAGGCAGCGGTGGTTAGGATTTGGGTTCTCGGCAGCGGGTCTCTTCTCCAAAAAACGAGACCGGGCTTCCAACTTCCGTATAGTGCGCTTTATCTCTTCAGGGGTGTTGACCTGCCCCAGATCTAGATCTGGCTCCTCCTCCAGGACCGGGGATAACAGCTTCTCGGCCTCCGCTAGCTCTTCACGGAGGGCCCTCTGTCTCTCCCTCATCTCGGCCTCCTCGGCGCGTAGTCCTTCTATCATCGCTATTTGACGAGCGATTTCGTCTGGGAGTTCTGGATGAGCCGTCCCGACGCCGTCTTTCAGCAGAGGCGTTCTTTCCGCGCCGTCTCTTCGTCCGTCGACTTCGCCGGCGGTGGCGGCGGCGGCGCTGCTTGAGGTACCTGCAGATTTCATCGCAAGAAGAAAAACGAAAAAAGAAAATTCGACACCGAAACTAGCGCTCGAGGTGACCCCCTCCTTCTAGCGCCAATTGTTAACGGGTGAAAAATCGTTAACTATTTCATGGGATTTTGAGGACTAGTCTTGGTGAAAATTCAGTGTGTTCTTAGCTGAAAATGGAAATGAAAAGAGAGAGTATTTTTGGGTTGGAATCTTTCTTGAAGAATGTGTCCCCGTTTCCTATTACAGCTCCCTCTATTTATAGGGCCACCATTAGGGTTTACAAAAAGGAATTGGGCCTTTCCTTATTGGGCCTTGACATATGACAATTCATAACCCTAAAATGGTAAAAAGACTGTCGAACCCTTTAATGCGCCGCCTTTGCCAAGCTGGGGGGGGGGGGAACCGACCTCGAGTCTTCCTTTTGTGGTGCTCCGGTTGGTCGGCATCCGGGCGAGCAGGCTTGTCCTTGGGAATGCATACCCCTGACCGGCATCTCATCATCTGCTCGGCTGACTCTTGCTTGCTCGGCACATCTTCTGGTCGGCCTTCTCCCGATCATCATGGGCGACTTCCGGCGTGGGGCCGTGAGAGTGGGGTCCATCGCTCCAATAAATAACGGCAATAAATAATATTAATAATAATAATAGTAATAAACGAAAATGGGGCACAACAGTAGCTTCCAATCAAATGGGATCGCTATTGGAGCTCGCCGGTCAAAAATCGTGGTGCAGATAGCCGTATATTATAAGGTCATTGTATGTCCAATACCTTCGAACTAGAATTTATCACAATGCCTCTTCCCTTGTGAGCGAAATTCCTTCCTTACATGAGAGGGCCAATGCAAGGAATCTCGCAGCTACCTGGTGTAGTAGCTTCGAATTCCCACCCACTCCAGTATCATCAAAAAATTGTTACATTTCCATCTTTTACTTAGTTCCCATCGATTTTGCCATCGCTACTTAGTTTCCATCGATTCTGCCGTCGCTACTTAGTTTCCATCGATATTACCGTCGCTACAAAGCCTACTCGGTATGCATCGCTACTTAGTATCCATCGATTGTGCCATTCGATACTTAGTATCCATCGAATTTGCCATTCGATACTTAGTTTCCATAGAATTTGACGTCTCTACTTAGTATCCATCGAATTTGCCATCGATACTTAGTATCCATCGATTTTGCCATCGATACTTAGTATCCACCGATTTTGCCATCGATACTTAAGTTTCCATCGATTTTGCCATCGATAATTAGTTTCCATCGATTTCGATTTTGCCGTCGCTACTTAGTTTCCATCGATTTTGCCGTCGCTACTAAGGCTACTGGGTATGCATCGCTACTTAGTATCCTTCGAATTTGCCATCGATACTTAGTATCCATCGAATTTGCCATCGATACTTAGTATCCACCAATTTTGCCATCGATACTAAGTTTCCACCGATTTTTGCCGTCGCTACTTAGTTTCCATCGATTTTGCCGTCGCTACTAAGGCTACTGGGTATGCATCGCTACTTAGTATCCATCAAATTTGCCATTCGATACTTAGTTTCCATCGAATTTGCCATCGATACTTAGTTTCCGTCGAATTTGCCATTGCTACTTAGTTTCCATCGATTTTGCCGTCGTTACAGTTTCCATCGACTTTGCCGTCGTTACCGAGTTTCCATCGATTTTGCCACAGGTACTTAGTTTCCATCAATTTTGCCATCGCTACTTAATTTCCATCAATTTTGCCGTCGCTACTTAGTTTCCATCGATTTTGCCGTCGCTACTAAGGCTACTGGGTATGCATCGCTACTTAGTATCCTTCGAATTTGCCATCACTACTTAGTTCCCATCGATTGTGCCATCGCACTTAGTTTCCATCACTACTGAGCGTCTATGGGGAGCGTCTATGGGGACCCGGGGTACTGCTGCGCCTCATTACTCATTAACCTTCTCCGAAAGGGTCCCCCCCTATAGTAGATACTACAAATATTTCGGAAGTGACGGCAGTAGACATCAACCCCCCAAATTTTTACACACCCTCCACCATGTGAGAAAATATGAGAATTGATGCAAGCCGCTACGAGAAATTTAACAATCTCTCGTATCGATCCCGTAGTTCCCTGCAGCAACACTAGGCGCTACAAAGAATTTCATAATTTCTCGTATCGCTCCTGTAATTTTCGCAGCAGTTGCCAAGTGCTGCGAGGTGATGCGAGAAATATCGCACCGCTACGGGAATTTCCCGCAGCAGTTCGCATCGCTCTCGTAGTTCCCCGCAGCAACTAGTGTGGGAGCGAGGTGATGGGAGTTTTCTCGCATCGCTACGGGAATTTCACAGAGCGGTTCGCATCGCACCCGAACATCCGCGAAGCAACTAGTGTAGCTGCGAGGGGATGCGAGTTTTCTCGCATCGCTGCGGGATTTTCCCGCAACGGCTAGAATAGTTCCTGTAGTTCCCCACAGCAACTAGTGTCGATGCGAGGTGATGCAAGTTTTCTCGCATCGCTACGAGTTGCAGTGAGAGCGCTGCGGGATGCTACGGGTTTTTCCGTAGCACTCCAGTAGCATCTCACGTTGAACACCTTCCCCCCTATAGTATATACTACAAATATTTCAGAAGTGACGGCAGTAGACATCAGCCCCCCAAATTTTTACACACCCTCAACAATGCTAGAAAATATGAGAAACGACGCGAGCCGCTACGAGAAATTTCACAATCTCTCTTATCGGTCCCATAGTTCCAGCAGCGGTTGCCAATCGCTGCGAGGCGATGCGAGAAAACTCGCATCGCTACGAGAATTTCCCGCAGCGGTTGCCAATCGCTGCGAGGCGATGCGAGATTTCTCGCATCGCTCCCGTAAAATCCCGCACATAGTGCGAGATTATGAGTAGAGGGGGGTCTACTATCCGTATCCATCGATTCCTAGGCATCCCAGTCCAACGCTACGAGTTGCTACGAGAGCGCTGCGGGATGCTACGGGTTTTTCAGTAGCACTCCCGTAGCACTCCCGCAGCGTCTCACGTTGAACACCTTCCCCCCTATAGTATATACTACAAATATTTCAGAAGTGACGGCAGTAGACATCAGCCCCCCAAATTTTTACACACCCTCCACAATGCTAGAAAATATGAGAAACGATGCGAGCCGCTACGAGAAATTTCACAATCTCTCGTATCGGTCCCATAGTTCCAGCATCGGTTGCCAATCGCTGCGAGGCGATGCGAGAAAACTCGCATCGCTACGAGAATTTCCCGCAGCGGTTGCCAATCGCTGCGAGGCGATGCGAGTTTTCTCGCATCGCTCCCGTAAAATCCCGCACATAGTGCGAGATTATGAGTAGAGGGGGGTCTACTCATCCGTATCCATCGATTCCTAGGCATCCCAGTCCAACGCTACGAGTTGCTACGAGAGCGCTGCGGGATGCTACGGGTTTTTCAGTAGCACTCCCGCAGCGTCCCACGCTGAACACCTTCCCCCCTATAGTAGATACTACAAATATTTCAGAAGTGACGGCAGTAGACATCAGCCTCATGGATTTTTACACACCCCCTGCTACGGGGCGATGCGAGAGTTCCCGTAGCAATTCCGTAGCGACTCGCGTTTTCGACTTTGAATTATAAAAAATAATAAAAAATAAAAAATAATAATAAAAAAAAATAATAAAAAAAATAAAAAATAATAAAAATAATTTAAAAAATAATTTAAAAAATAATAAAAATAATTAAAAATAATTAAAAAATCCAAAAAAATCACAAAAAATCAAAATAAAATACTAAAAAATAACGTGGACTCGAAATTGATCTAAATGACGTGAAATACGGCGTGCCGAATGACATAACGACCAAACCCCAACCGATTTGTTTGTCCTTTGGTGATGTTTTTCGAGATTGATGTACACATTGATGCACATCTATACTCTTGAAACATTATTCGTTGTTCTTCTTCAACTACATCTCTTTCGATTGCGATCGTTCACCATATCGTTGATTAATGTACCGATCAAGTTGTCCGATTGCAATATTTGTAGCATTGCAACGTCCGTGGTTAGGATCGGGCGAGTATCGAATCCATTTCTTGGAGCGAACCTCATTAGAACATTTCGTCGGACACTTGACGAGTTGGTGCAATAAAGATTACTTGGAAATTACTCGACGATGGAACCAACCACCCAGACCCAGTCGCGTCCTCATTTACTTCTAAAATTTCACGTGCTCCCAGCGATGTAATCCGATTACATAGACATCGCTCGAGACACTTCTCCTCTCGCCCATCTTTTCACTTGGTTAATTTTCGAAGCTCGGTGTGACGACTAGCACTTAAACCTCTCGATCCATGGAGTGCGGTGTAGGCTAAGAGGGAATTTGAGTGCAAGAATGCCCAAACTTGGGCGATTTTCCAAAAGAGGGACTTAAAAATTTTCCAGAATCGCCGATTATTCCAACAAATGCCTACACCATAGCATTTGTACGCGGAAAACCAAATACGGGCAAGGCTACTTAAAACCGACAACCGAAGTGGGAATGCAAACAACATTGTCGCTGCTCGAGCGAGGATCCAACATTGTCGTACAAAACAATCGCTGCTCACGTGCTTATACAAGAAATACTCAAAACACACATGAAAGAGCATTGGCCCTTGGTAGGCACCAAAACATTAATATGTGATCCGAGTACAACCCATTTAGGCACGATTCTCTCATAAACACAATAGCATCATTATGAGTAAAGACTAATTTGCACAAATTCATAACCAAAGTCACAGGCACTCGTCCATCATTCACAATTCCAATCGAAGCAATGTACTTGAGACACTATAGCATCGCCGTCCAATTCTTTTGACTATAGCTACTAGATTAAACGTGCTCATGCGACAAAGCCTAAATCCATACATCCCATTTAGCATACTACAACGGTTCTGCACAAATTCATAGCAAACGTTACGCACCCGTCTATCCTTTCACTAGTTCAGTCGAGTTGTACTCAGGCCATTAAATCACCGGGGACAATTCTTTTGACCGAAAGAGCTACTAGATTAAACGTGCTCATGCAACAAAGCACAAATCCATACATCCCCAGTAGCACGCAGCAGTTTTGCACAAATTATAAGCAACCATCGCGCACCCGTCCATCATTTCACTAGTCTAGTCAAATTAAAACCGCGACACTATAGCATCCACCACCCATTTTTTTTTTTTTTGGAAGAGCTACTAGATTTAACGTGCCCACGCAACAATGGGTAATTCCATACAAACAAGTGCGCTACTAACAAAATCGCAGCCTTGACATAGTAGCATCAAGAGTCCTAACAAAATCGAACAAATTCAAATTTTTCTAGTATTAGGACAACAATATGCTCAGGTCAACGACATCCCCACACCTGAAACGAAGTGCCTCGCGAGTTGTTCCATGTAGTAGCTTCCAATCAAATGGGATCGCTATTGGAGCTCGCCGGTCAAAAATCGTGGTGCAGATAGCCGTATATTATAAGGTCATTGTATGTCCAATACCTTCGAACTAGAAATTATAACAATGTTATTAGGATCGTCTGCTACTACTTGCCCTCCTACCACCAGTAGCGTCTTTTACTGGCAGCCCTCAATGCCTCTTCCCTTGTGAGCGAAATTCCTTCCTTACATGAGAGGGCCAATGCAAGGAATCTCGCAGCTACCTGGTGTAGTAGCTTCGAATTCCCACCCACTCCAGTATCATCAAAAAATTGTTACATTTCCATCTTTACTTAGTTCCCATCGATTTTACCATCGCTAATTAGTTTCCATCAATTTTGCCATCGCTACTTTAGTTTCCATCAATTTTGCCATCGCTACTTAGTTTCCATCGATTCTGCCGTCGCTACTTAGTTTCCATCGATATTACCGTCGCTACAAAGCCTACTCGGTATGCATCGCTACTTAGTATCCATCGATTGTGCCATTCGATACTTAGTATCCATCGAATTTGCCATTCGATACTTAGTTTCCATCGAATTTGCCGTCTCTACTTAGTATCCATCGAATTTGCCATCGATACTTAGTATCCTTCGAATTTGCCATCGATACTTAGTATCCATCGAATTTGCCATCGATACTTAGTATCCACCAATTTTGCCATCGATACTAAGTTTACACCGATTTTGCCGTCGCTACTTAGTTTCCATCGATTTTGCCGTCGCTACTAAGGCTACTGGGTATGCATCGCTACTTAGTATCCATCGAATTTGCCATTCGATACTTAGTTTCCGTCGAATTTGCCATCGATATTTAGTTTCCGTCGAATTTACCATCGATATTTAGTTTCCGTCGAATTTGCCATTGCTACTTAGTTTCCATCGATTTTGCCGTCGTTACTGAGTTTCCATCGATTTTGCCATAGGTACTTAGTTTCCATTAATTTTGCCATCGCTACTTAATTTCCATCGATTTTGCCGTCGCTACTAAGGCTACTGGGTATGCATCGCTACTTAGTATCCTTCGAATTTGCCATCACTACTTAGTTCCCATCGATTGTGCCATCGCACTTAGTTTCCCTACTGAGCGTCTATGGGGACCCGGGGTACTGCTGCGCCTCATTACTCATTAACCTTCTCCGAAAGGGTCCCCCCCTATAGTAGATACTACAAATATTTCGGAAGTGACGGCAGTAGACATCAACCCCCCAAATTTTTACACACCCTCCACCATGTGAGAAAATATGAGAATTGATGCAAGCCGCTACGAGAAATTTAACAATCTCTCGTATCGATCCCGTAGTTCCCTGCAGCAACACTACGCGCTACAAAGAATTTCATAATTTCTCGTATCGCTCCTGTAATTTTCGCAGCAGTTGCCAAGTGCTGCGAGGTGATGCGAGAAATATCGCACCGCTACGGGAATTTCCCGCAGCAGTTCGCATCGCTCTCGTAGTTCCCCGCAACAACTAGTGTGGGAGCGAGGTGATGCGAGTTTTCTCGCATCGCTACGGGAATTTCACAGAGCGGTTCGTATCGCACCCGAACATCCGCGAAGCAACTAGTGTAGATGCGAGGGGATGCGAGTTTTCTCGCATCGCTGCGGGATTTTCCCGCAACGGCTAGAATAGTTCCTGTAGTTCCCCACAACAACTAGTGTCGATGCGAGGTGATGCAAGTTTTCTCGCATCGCTACGGGAATTTCCCGAAGTAGTTCGCATCGTTCCTGTAGTTCCCGCAGCAATTGTCAATCACTGCGAGGCGATGCGAGAAAACTCGCACCGCTACGGGAATTTCCCGCAGCAGTTGCCAATCGCTGCGAGGCGATGCGAGTTTTCTCGCATCGCTCCCGTAAACTCCCGCACATAGTGCGAGATTATGAGTAGAGGGGGGTCTACTCATCCATATCCATCGATTCCTAGGCATCCCAGTCCAACGCTACGAGTTGCAGTGAGAGCGCAGCGGGATGCTACGGGTTTTTCCGTAGCACTCCCGTAGCACTCCAGCAGCATCTCACGTTGAACACTTTCCCCCCTATAGTATATACTACAAATATTTCAGAAGTGACGGCAGTATACATCAGCTCGGTGTGACGACTAGCACTTAAACCTCTCGATCCATGGAGTGCGGTGTAGGCTAGGAGGGAATTTGAGTGCAAGAATGCCCAAACTTGGGATTTCCAACAAATACGCAGAAAACCAAATACGAGCAAGGCTACTTAAAACCGACAACCGAAGTGGGAATGCAAACAACATTGTCGCTGCTCGAGCGAGGATCCAACATTGTCGTACAAAACAATCGCTGCTCACGTGCTTATAAAAGAAATACTCAAAACACACGTGAAAGAGCATTGGCCCTTGGTAGGCACCAAAACATTAATATGTGATCCGAGTACAACCAATTTAGGCACGATTCTCTCATAAACACAATAGCATCATTATGAGTAAAGACTACTTTCGTAAAAATGTCCCACATGGCTTGAATTTTTTCAGGTATTTCCATAGTCGTAAATTTGCACAAATTCATAACCAAAGTCACAGGCACTCGTCCATCATTCACAATTCCAATCGAAGCAATGTACTTGAGACACTATAGCATCGCCGTCCAATTCTTTTGACTATAGCTACTAGATTAAACGTGCTCATGCGACAAAGCCTAAATCCATACATCCCATTTAGCATACTACAACGGTTCTGCACAAATTCATAGCAAACGTTACGCACCCGTCTATCCTTTCACTAGTTCAGTCGAGTTGTACTCGAGCCATTAAATCACCAAGGACAATTCTTTTGACAGAAAGAGCTACTATATTAAACGTGCTCATGCAACAAAGCACAAATCCATACATCCCCAGTAGCACGCAGCAGTTTTGCACAAATTATAAGCAACCATCGCGCACCCGTCCATCATTTCACTAGTCTAGTCAAATTAAAACTGTGACACTATAGCATCCACCGCCCATTTTTTTTTTTTGGAAGAGCTACTAGAATTAACGTCCCCACGCAACAATGGGTAATTCCATACAAACAAGTGCGCTACTAACAAAATCGCAGCCTTGACATAGTAGCATCAAGAGTCCTAACAAAATCGAACAAATTCGATTTTTTATAGTATTAGGACAACAATATGCTCAGGTCAACGACATCCCCACACCTGAAACGAAGTGCCTCGCGAGTTGTTCCATGTAGTAGCTTCCAATCAAATGGGATCGCTATTGGAGCTCGCCGGTCAAAAATCGTGGTGCAGATAGCCGTATATTATAAGGTCATTGTATGTCCAATACCTTCGAACTAGAATTTATCACAATGCCTCTTCCCTTGTGAGCGAAATTCCTTCCTTACATGAGAGGGCCAATGCAAGGAATCTCGCAGCTACCTGGTGTAGTAGCTTCGAATTCCCACCCACTCCAGTATCATCAAAAAATTGTTACATTTCCATCTTTTACTTAGTTCCCATCGATTTTGCCATCGCTACTTAGTTTCCATCGATTCTGCCGTCGCTACTTAGTTTCCATCGATATTACCGTCGCTACAAAGCCTACTCGGTATGCATCGCTACTTAGTATCCATCGATTGTGCCATTCGATACTTAGTATCCATCGAATTTGCCATTCGATACTTAGTTTCCATAGAATTTGACGTCTTTACTTAGTATCCATCGAATTTGCCATCGATACTTAGTATCCATCGATTTTGCCATCGATACTTAGTATCCACCGATTTTGCCATCGATAATTAGTTTCCATCGATTTCGATTTTGCCGTCGCTACTTAGTTTCCATCGATTTTGCCGTCGCTACTAAGGCTACTGGGTATGCATCGCTACTTAGTATCCTTCGAATTTGCCATCGATACTTAGTATCCATCGAATTTGCCATCGATACTTAGTATAAACCAATTTTGCCATCGATACTAAGTTTCCACCGATTTTTGCCGTCGCTACTTAGTTTCCATCGATTTTGCCGTCGCTACTAAGGCTACTGGGTATGCATCGCTACTTAGTATCCATCAAATTTGCCATTCGATACTTATTTTCCATCGAATTTGCCATCGATACTTAGTTTCCGTCGAATTTGCCATTACTACTTAGTTTCCATCGATTTTGCCGTCGTTACAGTTTCCATCGACTTTGCCGTCGTTACCGAGTTTCCATCGATTTTGCCACAGGTACTTAGTTTCCATCAATTTTGCCATCGCTACTTAATTTCCATCAATTTTGCCATCGCTACTTAGTTTCCATCGATTTTGCCGTCGCTACTAAGGCTACTGGGTATGCATCGCTACTTAGTATCCTTCGAATTTGCCATCACTACTTAGTTCCCATCGATTGTGCCATCGCACTTAGTTTCCATCACTACTGAGCGTCTATGGGGAGCGTCTATGGGGACCCGGGGTACTGCTGCGCCTCATTACTCATTAACCTTCTCCGAAAGGGTCCCCCCCTATAGTAGATACTACAAATATTTCGGAAGTGACGGCAGTAGACATCAACCCCCCAAATTTTTACACACCCTCCACCATGTGAGAAAATATGAGAATTAATGCAAGCCGCTACGAGAAATTTAACAATCTCTCGTATCGATCCCGTAGTTCCCTGCAGCAACACTAGGCGCTACAAAGAATTTCATAATTTCTCGTATCGCTCCTGTAATTTTCGCAGCAGTTGCCAAGTGCTGCGAGGTGATGCGAGAAATATCGCACCGCTACGGGAATTTCCCGCAGCAGTTCGCATCGCTCTCGTAGTTCCCCGCAGCAACTAGTGTGGGAGCGAGGTGATGGGAGTTTTCTCGCATCGCTACGGGAATTTCACAGAGCGGTTCGCATCGCACCCGAACATCCGCGAAGCAACTAGTGTAGCTGCGAGGGGATGCGAGTTTTCTCGCATCGCTGCGGGATTTTCCCGCAACGGCTAGAATAGTTCCTGTAGTTCCCCACAGCAACTAGTGTCGATGCGAGGTGATGCAAGTTTTCTCGCATCGCTACGAGTTGCAGTGAGAGCGCTGCGGGATGCTACGGGTTTTTCCGTAGCACTCCAGTAGCATCTCACGTTGAACACCTTCCCCCCTATAGTATATACTACAAATATTTCAGAAGTGACGGCAGTAGACATCAGCCCCCCAAATTTTTACACACCCTCAACAATGCTAGAAAATATGAGAAACGACGCGAGCCGCTACGAGAAATTTCACAATCTCTCTTATCGGTCCCATAGTTCCAGCAGCGGTTGCCAATCGCTGCGAGGCGATGCGAGAAAACTCGCATCGCTACGAGAATTTCCCGCAGCGGTTGCCAATCGCTGCGAGGCGATGCGAGTTTTCTCGCATCGCTCCCGTAAAATCCCGCACATAGTGCGAGATTATGAGTAGAGGGGGGTCTACTCATCCGTATCCATCGATTTCTAGGCATCCCAGTCCAACGCTACGAGTTGCTACGAGAGCGCTGCGGGATGCTACGGGTTTTTCAGTAGCACTCCCGCAGCGTCCCACGCTGAACACCTTCCCCCCTATAGTAGATACTACAAATATTTCAGAAGTGACGGCAGTAGACATCAGCCTCATGGATTTTTACACACCCCCTGCTACGGGGCGATGCGAGAGTTCCCGTAGCAATTCCGTAGCGACTCGCGTTTTCGACTTTGAATTATAAAAAATAATAAAAAATAAAAAATAATAATAAAAAATAATAATAAAAAAAATAATAAATAATAAAAATAATTTAAAAAATAATTTAAAAAATAATAAAAATAATTAAAAATAATTAAAAAATCCAAAAAAATCACAAAAAATCAAAATAAAATACTCAAAAATAACGTGGACTCGAAATTGATCTAAATGACGTGAAATACGGCGTGCCGAATGACATAACGACCAAACCCCAACCGATTTGTTTGTCATTTGGTGATGTTTTTCGAGATTGATGTACACATTGATGCACATCTATACTCTTGAAACATTATTCGTTGTTCTTCTTCAACTACATCTCTTTCGATTGCGATCGTTCACCATATCGTTGATTAATGTACCGATCTAGTTGTCCGATTGCAATATTTGTAGCATTGCAACGTCCGTGGTTAGGATCGGGCGAGTATCGAATCCATTTCTTGGAGCGAACCTCATTAGAACATTTCGTCGGACACTTGACGAGTTGGTGCAATAAAGATTACTTGGAAATTACTCGACGATGGAACCAACCACCCAGACCCAGTCGCGTCCTCATTTACTTGTAAAATTTCACGTGCTCCCTGCGATGTAATCCGATTACATAGACATCGCTCGAGACACTTCTCCTCTCGCCCATCTTTTCACTTGGTTAATTTTTGAAGCTCGGTGTGACGACTAGCACTTAAACCTCTCGATCCATGGAGTGCGGTGTAGGCTAAGAGGGAATTTGAGTGCAAGAATGCCCAAACTTGGGCGATTTTCCAAAAGAGGGACTTAAAAATTTTCCAGAATCGCCGATTATTCCAACAAATGCCTACACCATAGCATTTGTACGCGGAAAACCAAATACGGGCAAGGCTACTTAAAACCGACAACCGAAGTGGGAATGCAAACAACATTGTCGCTGCTCGAGCGAGGATCCAACATTGTCGTACAAAACAATCGCTGCTCACGTGCTTATACAAGAAATACTCAAAACACACATGAAAGAGCATTGGCCCTTGGTAGGCACCAAAACATTAATATGTGATCCGAGTACAACCCATTTAGGCACGATTCTCTCATAAACACAATAGCATCATTATGAGTAAAGACTAATTTGCACAAATTCATAACCAAAGTCATAAACACAATAGCATCATTATGAGTAAAGACTAATTTGCACAAATTCATAACCAAAGTCACAGGCACTCGTCCATCATTCACAATTCCAATCGAAGCGATGTACTTGAGACACTATAGCATCGCCGTCCAATTCTTTTGACTATAGCTACTAGATTAAACGTGCTCATGCGACAAAGCCTAAATCCATACATCCCATTTAGCATACTACAACGGTTCTGCACAAATTCATAGCAAACGTTACGCACCCGTCTATCCTTTCACTAGTTCAGTCGAGTTGTACTCAGGCCATTAAATCACCGGGGACAATTCTTTTGACCGAAAGAGCTACTAGATTAAACGTGCTCATGCAACAAAGCACAAATCCATACATCCCCAGTAGCACGCAGCAGTTTTGCACAAATTATAAGCAACCATCGCGCACCCGTCCATCATTTCACTAGTCTAGTCAAATTAAAACCGCGACACTATAGCATCCACCACCCATTTATTTTTTGGAAGAGCTACTAGATTTAACGTGCCCACGCAACAATGGGTAATTCCATACAAACAAGTGCGCTACTAACAAAATCGCAGCCTTGACATAGTAGCATCAAGAGTCCTAACAAAATCGAACAAATTCAAATTTTTCTAGTATTAGGACAACAATATGCTCAGGTCAACGACATCCCCACACCTGAAACGAAGTGCCTCGCGAGTTGTTCCATGTAGTAGCTTCCAATCAAATGGGATCGCTATTGGAGCTCGCCGGTCAAAAATCGTGGTGCAGATAGCCGTATATTATAAGGTCATTGTATGTCCAATACCTTCGAACTAGAAATTATAACAATGTTATTAGGATCGTCTGCTACTACTTGCCCTCCTACCACCAGTAGCGTCTTTTACTGGCAGCCCTCAATGCCTCTTCCCTTGTGAGCGAAATTCCTTCCTTACATGAGAGGGCCAATGCAAAGAATCTCGCAGCTACCTGGTGTAGTAGCTTCGAATTCCCACCCACTCCATTATCATCAAAAAATTGTTACATTTCCATCTTTAGTTAGTTCCCATCGATTTTACCATCGCTAATTACTTTCCATCAATTTTTCCATCGCTACTTTAGTTTCCATCAATTTTGCCATCGCTACTTAGTTTCCATCGATTCTGCCGTCGCTACTTAGTTTCCATCGATATTACCGTCGCTACAAAGCCTACTCGGTATGCATCGCTACTTAGTATCCATCGATTGTGCCATTCGATACTTAGTATCCATCGAATTTGCCATTCGATATTTAGTTTCCATCGAATTTGCCGTCTCTACTTAGTATCCATCGAATTTGCCATCGATACTTAGTATCCTTCGAATTTGCCATCGATACTTAGTATCCATCGAATTTGCCATCGATACTTAGTATCCACCAATTTTGCCATCGATACTAAGTTTACACCGATTTTGCCGTCGCTACTTAGTTTCCATCGATTTTGCCGTCGCTACTTAGTTTCCATCGATTTTGCCGTCGCTACTAAGGCTACTGGGTATGCATCGCTACTTAGTATCCATCGAATTTGCCATTCGATACTTAGTTTCCGTCGAATTTGCCATCGATATTTAGTTTCCGTCGAATTTACCATCGATATTTAGTTTCCGTCGAATTTGCCATTGCTACTTAGTTTCCATCGATTTTGCCGTCGTTACTGAGTTTCCATCGATTTTGCCATAGGTACTTAGTTTCCATTAATTTTGCCATCGCTACTTAATTTCCATCGATTTTGCCGTCGCTACTAAGGCTACTGGGTATGCATCGCTACTTAGTATCCTTCGAATTTGCCATCACTACTTAGTTCCCATCGATTGTGCCATCGCACTTAGTTTCCATCACTACTGAGCGTCTATGGGGACCCGGGGTACTGCTGCGCCTCATTACTCATTAACCTTCTCCGAAAGGGTCCCCCCCTATAGTAGATACTACAAATATTTCGGAAGTGACGGCAGTAGACATCAACCCCCCAAATTTTTACACACCCTCCACCATGTGAGAAAATATGAGAATTGATGCAAGCCGCTACGAGAAATTTAACAATATCTCGTATCGATCCCGTAGTTCCCTGCAGCAACACTACGCGCTACAAAGAATTTCATAATTTCTCGTATCGCTCCTGTAATTTTCGCAGCAGTTGCCAAGTGCTGCGAGGTGATGCGAGAAATATCGCACCGCTACGGGAATTTCCCGCAGCAGTTCGCATCGCTCTCGTAGTTCCCCGCAGCAACTAGTGTGGGAGCGAGGTGATGCGAGTTTTCTCGCATCGCTACGGGAATTTCACAGAGCGGTTCGCATCGCACCCGAACATCCGCGAAGCAACTAGTGTAGCTGCGAGGGGATGCGAGTTTTCTCGCATCGCTGCGGGATTTTCCCGCAACGGCTAGAATAGTTCTTGTAGTTCCCCACAGCAACTAGTGTCGATGCGAGGTGATGCAAGTTTTCTCGCATCGCTACGGGAATTTCCCGAAGTAGTTCGCATCGTTCCTGTAGTTCCCGCAGCAATTGTCAATCACTGCGAGGCGATGCGAGAAAACTCGCACCGCTACGGGAATTTCCCGCAGCAGTTGCCAATCGCTGCGAGGCGATGCGAGTTTTCTCGCATCGCTCCCGTAAACTCCCGCACATAGTGCGAGATTATGAGTAGAGGGGGGTCTACTCATCCATATCAATCGATTCCTAGGCATCCCAGTCCAACGCTACGAGTTGCAGTGAGAGCGCAGCGGGATGCTACGGGTTTTTCCGTAGCACTCCCGTAGCACTCCAGCAGCATCTCACGTTGAACACCTTCCCCCCTATAGTATATACTACAAATATTTCAGAAGTGACGGCAGTAGACATCAGCCCCCCAAATTTTTACACACCCTCCACAATGCTAGAAAATATGAGAAACGATGCGAGCCGCTACGAGAAATTTCACAATCTCTCGTATCGGTCCCATAGTTCCAGCATCGGTTGCCAATCGCTGCGAGGCGATGCGAGAAAACTCGCATCGCTACGAGAATTTCCCGCAGCGGTTGCCAATCGCTGCGAGGCGATGCGAGTTTTCTCGCATCGCTCCCGTAAAATCCCGCACATAGTGCGAGATTATGAGTAGAGGGGGGTCTACTCATCCGTATCCATCGATTCCTAGGCATCCCAGTCCAACGCTACGAGTTGCTACGAGAGCGCTGCGGGATGCTACGGGTTTTTCAGTAGCACTCCCGCAGCGTCCCACGCTGAACACCTTCCCCCCTATAGTAGATACTACAAATATTTCAGAAGTGACGGCAGTAGACATCAGCCTCATGGATTTTTACACACCCCCTGCTACGGGGCGATGCGAGAGTTCCCGTAGCAATTCCGTAGCGACTCGCGTTTTCGACTTTGAATTATAAAAAATAATAAAAAATAAAAAATAATAATAAAAAATAATAATAAAAAAAATAATAAATAATAAAAATAATTTAAAAAATAATTTAAAAAATAATAAAAATAATTAAAAATAATTAAAAAATCCAAAAAAATCACAAAAAATCAAAATAAAATACTCAAAAATAACGTGGACTCGAAATTGATCTAAATGACGTGAAATACGGCGTGCCGAATGACATAACGACCAAACCCCAACCGATTTGTTTGTCATTTGGTGATGTTTTTCGAGATTGATGTACACATTGATGCACATCTATACTCTTGAAACATTATTCGTTGTTCTTCTTCAACTACATCTCTTTCGATTGCGATCGTTCACCATATCGTTGATTAATGTACCGATCTAGTTGTCCGATTGCAATATTTGTAGCATTGCAACGTCCGTGGTTAGGATCGGGCGAGTATCGAATCCATTTCTTGGAGCGAACCTCATTAGAACATTTCGTCGGACACTTGACGAGTTGGTGCAATAAAGATTACTTGGAAATTACTCGACGATGGAACCAACCACCCAGACCCAGTCGCGTCCTCATTTACTTGTAAAATTTCACGTGCTCCCTGCGATGTAATCCGATTACATAGACATCGCTCGAGACACTTCTCCTCTCGCCCATCTTTTCACTTGGTTAATTTTTGAAGCTCGGTGTGACGACTAGCACTTAAACCTCTCGATCCATGGAGTGCGGTGTAGGCTAAGAGGGAATTTGAGTGCAAGAATGCCCAAACTTGGGCGATTTTCCAAAAGAGGGACTTAAAAATTTTCCAGAATCGCCGATTATTCCAACAAATGCCTACACCATAGCATTTGTACGCGGAAAACCAAATACGGGCAAGGCTACTTAAAACCGACAACCGAAGTGGGAATGCAAACAACATTGTCGCTGCTCGAGCGAGGATCCAACATTGTCGTACAAAACAATCGCTGCTCACGTGCTTATACAAGAAATACTCAAAACACACATGAAAGAGCATTGGCCCTTGGTAGGCACCAAAACATTAATATGTGATCCGAGTACAACCCATTTAGGCACGATTCTCTCATAAACACAATAGCATCATTATGAGTAAAGACTAATTTGCACAAATTCATAACCAAAGTCATAAACACAATAGCATCATTATGAGTAAAGACTAATTTGCACAAATTCATAACCAAAGTCACAGGCACTCGTCCATCATTCACAATTCCAATCGAAGCGATGTACTTGAGACACTATAGCATCGCCGTCCAATTCTTTTGACTATAGCTACTAGATTAAACGTGCTCATGCGACAAAGCCTAAATCCATACATCCCATTTAGCATACTACAACGGTTCTGCACAAATTCATAGCAAACGTTACGCACCCGTCTATCCTTTCACTAGTTCAGTCGAGTTGTACTCAGGCCATTAAATCACCGGGGACAATTCTTTTGACCGAAAGAGCTACTAGATTAAACGTGCTCATGCAACAAAGCACAAATCCATACATCCCCAGTAGCACGCAGCAGTTTTGCACAAATTATAAGCAACCATCGCGCACCCGTCCATCATTTCACTAGTCTAGTCAAATTAAAACCGCGACACTATAGCATCCACCACCCATTTATTTTTTGGAAGAGCTACTAGATTTAACGTGCCCACGCAACAATGGGTAATTCCATACAAACAAGTGCGCTACTAACAAAATCGCAGCCTTGACATAGTAGCATCAAGAGTCCTAACAAAATCGAACAAATTCAAATTTTTCTAGTATTAGGACAACAATATGCTCAGGTCAACGACATCCCCACACCTGAAACGAAGTGCCTCGCGAGTTGTTCCATGTAGTAGCTTCCAATCAAATGGGATCGCTATTGGAGCTCGCCGGTCAAAAATCGTGGTGCAGATAGCCGTATATTATAAGGTCATTGTATGTCCAATACCTTCGAACTAGAAATTATAACAATGTTATTAGGATCGTCTGCTACTACTTGCCCTCCTACCACCAGTAGCGTCTTTTACTGGCAGCCCTCAATGCCTCTTCCCTTGTGAGCGAAATTCCTTCCTTACATGAGAGGGCCAATGCAAAGAATCTCGCAGCTACCTGGTGTAGTAGCTTCGAATTCCCACCCACTCCATTATCATCAAAAAATTGTTACATTTCCATCTTTAGTTAGTTCCCATCGATTTTACCATCGCTAATTACTTTCCATCAATTTTTCCATCGCTACTTTAGTTTCCATCAATTTTGCCATCGCTACTTAGTTTCCATCGATTCTGCCGTCGCTACTTAGTTTCCATCGATATTACCGTCGCTACAAAGCCTACTCGGTATGCATCGCTACTTAGTATCCATCGATTGTGCCATTCGATACTTAGTATCCATCGAATTTGCCATTCGATATTTAGTTTCCATCGAATTTGCCGTCTCTACTTAGTATCCATCGAATTTGCCATCGATACTTAGTATCCTTCGAATTTGCCATCGATACTTAGTATCCATCGAATTTGCCATCGATACTTAGTATCCACCAATTTTGCCATCGATACTAAGTTTACACCGATTTTGCCGTCGCTACTTAGTTTCCATCGATTTTGCCGTCGCTACTTAGTTTCCATCGATTTTGCCGTCGCTACTAAGGCTACTGGGTATGCATCGCTACTTAGTATCCATCGAATTTGCCATTCGATACTTAGTTTCCGTCGAATTTGCCATCGATATTTAGTTTCCGTCGAATTTACCATCGATATTTAGTTTCCGTCGAATTTGCCATTGCTACTTAGTTTCCATCGATTTTGCCGTCGTTACTGAGTTTCCATCGATTTTGCCATAGGTACTTAGTTTCCATTAATTTTGCCATCGCTACTTAATTTCCATCGATTTTGCCGTCGCTACTAAGGCTACTGGGTATGCATCGCTACTTAGTATCCTTCGAATTTGCCATCACTACTTAGTTCCCATCGATTGTGCCATCGCACTTAGTTTCCATCACTACTGAGCGTCTATGGGGACCCGGGGTACTGCTGCGCCTCATTACTCATTAACCTTCTCCGAAAGGGTCCCCCCCTATAGTAGATACTACAAATATTTCGGAAGTGACGGCAGTAGACATCAACCCCCCAAATTTTTACACACCCTCCACCATGTGAGAAAATATGAGAATTGATGCAAGCCGCTACGAGAAATTTAACAATATCTCGTATCGATCCCGTAGTTCCCTGCAGCAACACTACGCGCTACAAAGAATTTCATAATTTCTCGTATCGCTCCTGTAATTTTCGCAGCAGTTGCCAAGTGCTGCGAGGTGATGCGAGAAATATCGCACCGCTACGGGAATTTCCCGCAGCAGTTCGCATCGCTCTCGTAGTTCCCCGCAGCAACTAGTGTGGGAGCGAGGTGATGCGAGTTTTCTCGCATCGCTACGGGAATTTCACAGAGCGGTTCGCATCGCACCCGAACATCCGCGAAGCAACTAGTGTAGCTGCGAGGGGATGCGAGTTTTCTCGCATCGCTGCGGGATTTTCCCGCAACGGCTAGAATAGTTCTTGTAGTTCCCCACAGCAACTAGTGTCGATGCGAGGTGATGCAAGTTTTCTCGCATCGCTACGGGAATTTCCCGAAGTAGTTCGCATCGTTCCTGTAGTTCCCGCAGCAATTGTCAATCACTGCGAGGCGATGCGAGAAAACTCGCACCGCTACGGGAATTTCCCGCAGCAGTTGCCAATCGCTGCGAGGCGATGCGAGTTTTCTCGCATCGCTCCCGTAAACTCCCGCACATAGTGCGAGATTATGAGTAGAGGGGGGTCTACTCATCCATATCAATCGATTCCTAGGCATCCCAGTCCAACGCTACGAGTTGCAGTGAGAGCGCAGCGGGATGCTACGGGTTTTTCCGTAGCACTCCCGTAGCACTCCAGCAGCATCTCACGTTGAACACCTTCCCCCCTATAGTATATACTACAAATATTTCAGAAGTGACGGCAGTAGACATCAGCCCCCCAAATTTTTACACACCCTCCACAATGCTAGAAAATATGAGAAACGATGCGAGCCGCTACGAGAAATTTCACAATCTCTCTTATCGGTCCCATAGTTCCAGCAGCGGTTGCCAATCGCTGCGAGGCGATGCGAGAAAACTCGCATCGCTACGGGAATTTCCCGCAGCGGTTGCCAATCGCTGCGAGGCGATGCGAGAAAACTCGCATCGCTACGGGAATTTCCCGCAGCGGTTGCCAATCGCTGCGAGGCGATGCGAGTTTTCTCGCATCGCTCCCGTAAAATCCCGCACATAGTGCGAGATTATGAGTAGAGGGGGGTCTACTCATCCGTATCCATCGATTCCTAGGCATCCCAGTCCAACGCTACGAGAGCGCTGCGGGATGCTACGGGTTTTTCCGTAGCACTCCCGTAGCACTCCCGCAGCGTCTCACGTTGAATACCTTCCCCCCTATAGTATATACTACAAATATTTCAGAAGTGACGGCAGTAGACATCAGCCTCATGGATTTTTACACACCCCCCTGCTACGGGGGCGATGCGAGAGTTTCCGTAGCAATTCCGTAGCGACTCGCGTTTTCGACTTCGAATTATAAAAAATAATAAAAAATAAATAAATAATAAAAAATAAAAAATAAAAAAAATAATAATAAAAAAAATATAAAAAAAATAATAAATAATTTAAAAATAATTAAAATAAACCAAAAAAATCACAAAAAATCAAAATAAAATGCTAAAAAATAACGTAGACTCGAAATTGATCTAAATGACGTGAAATACGGCGTGCCGAATGACATAACGACCAAACCCCAACCGATTTGTTTGTCCTTTGGTGATGTTTTTCGAGATTGATGTACACATTGATGCACATCTATACTCTTGAAACATTATTCGTTGTTCTTCTTCAACTACATCTCTTTCGATTGCGATCGTTCACCATATCGTTGATTAATGTACCGATCAAGTTATCCGATTGCAATATTTGTAGCATTGCAACGTCCGTGGTTAGGATCGGGCGAGTATCGAATCCATTTCTTGGAGCGAACCTCATTAGAACATTTCGTCGGACACTTGACGAGTTGGTGCAATAAAGATTACTTGGAAATTACTCGACGATGGAACCAACCACCCAGACCCAGTCGCGTCCTCATTTACTTGTAAAATTTCACGTGCTCCCTGCGATGTAATCCGATTACATAGACATCGCTCGAGACACTTCTCCTCTCGCCCATCTTTTCACTTGGTTAATTTTTGAAGCTCGGTGTGACGACTAGCACTTAAACCTCTCGATCCATGGAGTGCGGTGTAGGCTAAGAGGGAATTTGAGTGCAAGAATGCCCAAACTTGGGCGATTTTCCAAAAGAGGGACTTAAAAATTTTCCAGAATCGCCGATTATTCCAACAAATGCCTACACCATAGCATTTGTACGCGGAAAACCAAATACGGGCAAGGCTACTTAAAACCGACAACCGAAGTGGGAATGCAAACAACATTGTCGCTGCTCGAGCGAGGATCCAACATTGTCGTACAAAACAATCGCTGCTCACGTGCTTATACAAGAAATACTCAAAACACACATGAAAGAGCATTGGCCCTTGGTAGGCACCAAAACATTAATATGTGATCCGAGTACAACCCATTTAGGCACGATTCTCTCATAAACACAATAGCATCATTATGAGTAAAGACTAATTTGCACAAATTCATAACCAAAGTCATAAACACAATAGCATCATTATGAGTAAAGACTAATTTGCACAAATTCATAACCAAAGTCACAGGCACTCGTCCATCATTCACAATTCCAATCGAAGCGATGTACTTGAGACACTATAGCATCGCCGTCCAATTCTTTTGACTATAGCTACTAGATTAAACGTGCTCATGCGACAAAGCCTAAATCCATACATCCCATTTAGCATACTACAACGGTTCTGCACAAATTCATAGCAAACGTTACGCACCCGTCTATCCTTTCACTAGTTCAGTCGAGTTGTACTCAGGCCATTAAATCACCGGGGACAATTCTTTTGACCGAAAGAGCTACTAGATTAAACGTGCTCATGCAACAAAGCACAAATCCATACATCCCCAGTAGCACGCAGCAGTTTTGCACAAATTATAAGCAACCATCGCGCACCCGTCCATCATTTCACTAGTCTAGTCAAATTAAAACCGCGACACTATAGCATCCACCACCCATTTTTTTTTTTTGGAAGAGCTACTAGATTTAACGTGCCCACGCAACAATGGGTAATTCCATACAAACAAGTGCGCTACTAACAAAATCGCAGCCTTGACATAGTAGCATCAAGAGTCCTAACAAAATCGAACAAATTCAAATTTTTCTAGTATTAGGACAACAATATGCTCAGGTCAACGACATCCCCACACCTGAAACGAAGTGCCTCGCGAGTTGTTCCATGTAGTAGCTTCCAATCAAATGGGATCGCTATTGGAGCTCGCCGGTCAAAAATCGTGGTGCAGATAGCCGTATATTATAAGGTCATTGTATGTCCAATACCTTCGAACTAGAAATTATAACAATGTTATTAGGATCGTCTGCTACTACTTGCCCTCCTACCACCAGTAGCGTCTTTTACTGGCAGCCCTCAATGCCTCTTCCCTTGTGAGCGAAATTCCTTCCTTACATGAGAGGGCCAATGCAAAGAATCTCGCAGCTACCTGGTGTAGTAGCTTCGAATTCCCACCCACTCCATTATCATCAAAAAATTGTTACATTTCCATCTTTAGTTAGTTCCCATCGATTTTACCATCGCTAATTACTTTCCATCAATTTTTCCATCGCTACTTTAGTTTCCATCAATTTTGCCATCGCTACTTAGTTTCCATCGATTCTGCCGTCGCTACTTAGTTTCCATCGATATTACCGTCGCTACAAAGCCTACTCGGTATGCATCGCTACTTAGTATCCATCGATTGTGCCATTCGATACTTAGTATCCATCGAATTTGCCATTCGATATTTAGTTTCCATCGAATTTGCCGTCTCTACTTAGTATCCATCGAATTTGCCATCGATACTTAGTATCCTTCGAATTTGCCATCGATACTTAGTATCCATCGAATTTGCCATCGATACTTAGTATCCACCAATTTTGCCATCGATACTAAGTTTACACCGATTTTGCCGTCGCTACTTAGTTTCCATCGATTTTGCCGTCGCTACTTAGTTTCCATCGATTTTGCCGTCGCTACTAAGGCTACTGGGTATGCATCGCTACTTACTATCCATCGAATTTGCCATTCGATACTTAGTTTCCGTCGAATTTGCCATCGATATTTAGTTTCCGTCGAATTTACCATCGATATTTAGTTTCCGTCGAATTTGCCATTGCTACTTAGTTTCCATCGATTTTGCCGTCGTTACTGAGTTTCCATCGATTTTGCCATAGGTACTTAGTTTCCATTAATTTTGCCATCGCTACTTAATTTCCATCGATTTTGCCGTCGCTACTAAGGCTACTGGGTATGCATCGCTACTTAGTATCCTTCGAATTTGCCATCACTACTTAGTTCCCATCGATTGTGCCATCGCACTTAGTTTCCATCACTACTGAGCGTCTATGGGGACCCGGGGTACTGCTGCGCCTCATTACTCATTAACCTTCTCCGAAAGGGTCCCCCCTATAGTAGATACTACAAATATTTCGGAAGTGACGGCAGTAGACATCAACCCCCCAAATTTTTACACACCCTCCACCATGTGAGAAAATATGAGAATTGATGCAAGCCGCTACGAGAAATTTAACAATATCTCGTATCGATCCCGTAGTTCCCTGCAGCAACACTACGCGCTACAAAGAATTTCATAATTTCTCGTATCGCTCCTGTAATTTTCGCAGCAGTTGCCAAGTGCTGCGAGGTGATGCGAGAAATATCGCACCGCTACGGGAATTTCCCGCAGCAGTTCGCATCGCTCTCGTAGTTCCCCGCAGCAACTAGTGTGGGAGCGAGGTGATGCGAGTTTTCTCGCATCGCTACGGGAATTTCACAGAGCGGTTCGCATCGCACCCGAACATCCGCGAAGCAACTAGTGTAGCTGCGAGGGGATGCGAGTTTTCTCGCATCGCTGCGGGATTTTCCCGCAACGGCTAGAATAGTTCTTGTAGTTCCCCACAGCAACTAGTGTCGATGCGAGGTGATGCAAGTTTTCTCGCATCGCTACGGGAATTTCCCGAAGTAGTTCGCATCGTTCCTGTAGTTCCCGCAGCAATTGTCAATCACTGCGAGGCGATGCGAGAAAACTCGCACCGCTACGGGAATTTCCCGCAGCAGTTGCCAATCGCTGCGAGGCGATGCGAGTTTTCTCGCATCGCTCCCGTAAACTCCCGCACATAGTGCGAGATTATGAGTAGAGGGGGGTCTACTCATCCATATCAATCGATTCCTAGGCATCCCAGTCCAACGCTACGAGTTGCAGTGAGAGCGCAGCGGGATGCTACGGGTTTTTCCGTAGCACTCCCGTAGCACTCCAGCAGCATCTCACGTTGAACACCTTCCCCCCTATAGGATTATTTAGGGTTTAGGGTTTAGGGTTTAGGGTTTAGGGTTTAGGGTTTAGGGTTTAGGGTTATTTAGGGTTTAGGGTTTAGGGTTTAGGGTTTAGGGTTTAGGGTTTAGGGTTTAGGGTTTAGGGTTTAGGGTTTAGGGTTATTTAGGGTTTAGGGTTTAGGGTTTAGGGTTATTTAGGGTTTAGGGTTTAGGGTTTAGGGTTTAGGGTTTAGGGTTTAGGGTTTAGGGTTTAGGGTTATTTAGGGTTTAGGGTTTAGGGTTTAGGGTTTAGGGTTTAGGGTTTAGGGTTTAGGGTTTAGGGTTTAGGGTTTAGGGTTTAGGGTTTAGGGTTTAGGGTTTAGGGTTTAGGGTTTAGGGTTATTTAGGGTTTAGGGTTTAGGGTTTAGGGTTTAGGGTTATTTAGGGTTTAGGGTTTAGGGTTTAGGGTTATTTAGGGTTTAGGGTTTAGGGTTTAGGGTTTAGGGTTATTTAGGGTTTAGGGTTTAGGGTTTAGGGTTTAGGGTTTAGGGTTTAGGGTTTAGGGTTATTTAGGGTTTAGGGTTTAGGGTTATTTAGGGTTTAGGGTTTAGGGTTTAGGGTTTAGGGTTTAGGGTTTAGGGTTATTTAGGGTTTAGGGTTTAGGGTTTAGGGTTATTTAGGGTTTAGGGTTTAGGGTTTAGGGTTTAGGGTTTAGGGTTTAGGGTTTAGGGTTTAGGGTTTAGGGTTTAGGGTTTAGGGTTTAGGGTTTAGGGTTTAGGGTTTAGGGTTTAGGGTTTAGGGTTTAGGGTTTAGGGTTTAGGGTTTAGGGTTTAGGGTTTAGGGTTTAGGGTTTAGGGTTTAGGGTTTAGGGTTTAGGGTTTAGGGTTTAGGGTTTAGGGTTTAGGGTTTAGGGTTTAGGGTTTAGGGTTTAGGGTTTAGGGTTTAGGGTTTAGGGTTTAGGGTTTAGGGTTTAGGGTTTAGGGTTTAGGGTTTAGGGTTTAGGGTTTAGGGTTTAGGGTTTAGGGTTTAGGGTTTAGGGTTTAGGGTTTAGGGTTTAGGGTTTAGGGTTTAGGGTTTAGGGTTTAGGGTTTAGGGTTTAGGGTTTAGGGTTTAGGGTTTAGGGTTTAGGGTTTAGGGTTTAGGGTTTAGGGTTTAGGGTTTAGGGTTTAGGGTTTAGGGTTTAGGGTTTAGGGTTTAGGGTTTAGGGTTTAGGGTTTAGGGTTTAGGGTTTAGGGTTTAGGGTTTAGGGTTTAGGGTTTAGGGTTTAGGGTTTAGGGTTTAGGGTTTAGGGTTTAGGGTTTAGGGTTTAGGGTTTAGGGTTTAGGGTTTAGGGTTTAGGGTTTAGGGTTTAGGGTTTAGGGTTTAGGGTTTAGGGTTTAGGGTTTAGGGTTTAGGGTTTAGGGTTTAGGGTTTAGGGTTTAGGGTTTAGGGTTTAGGGTTTAGGGTTTAGGGTTTAGGGTTTAGGGTTTAGGGTTTAGGGTTTAGGGTTTAGGGTTTAGGGTTTAGGGTTTAGGGTTTAGGGTTTAGGGTTTAGGGTTTAGGGTTTAGGGTTTAGGGTTTAGGGTTTAGGGTTTAGGGTTTAGGGTTTAGGGTTTAGGGTTTAGGGTTTAGGGTTTAGGGTTTAGGGTTTAGGGTTTAGGGTTTAGGGTTTAGGGTTTAGGGTTTAGGGTTTAGGGTTTAGGGTTTAGGGTTTAGGGTTTAGGGTTTAGGGTTTAGGGTTTAGG